>OZ022592.1:21214085-21270094 GCA_963669155.1 Arbacia lixula
TGAGATTGAACAAAAAGGGAATTCATGTAAACATAATAGCAATAATTGCATTGGTTATGAGAATGAGAGAACACGTGGGGATGTGAGAAAGAAAGCGAACAATAGGAAAGAGTGAAGGGAGACTAGAAGGAGCACAAGGGCGAGAGAGTGCAACAGAGAAGGAAAGAAACAGACCGCTATAGGGTGTGTTGAGGGGGATGGGGGGGGGGGGGTATGATGTAGAGAGGGAGAGGAAACCAGATGAAGATTGGTCAACGTTCACGGTGACGAAAATACAAGAAAAGAAATAGGAATAGGGGGGGGGGCAAGTTCACATAAACAATGAGAGGTGTGGGAAAGAAGAACTCAAGGGGAAAGCTCGAACATGATACTAAGACAATCAAAATTACAAAATTAGTGGCACTTTTTTTCGAGAAGGCGATACTCCAGTCCTACATGAACGGATCTCTGTTGTAAGAAATGATTTTCTTTGATACACTATTTCGTCGGCACAATTGTATGAACTTTGATTTATTATCATTTTGTTTCTTGTTTTCGTTCTGAGCTAATAAAAACAAAATACAACCCCACCCCGTCCCCAGCAAATTTTTACGAGAAAAAAAAAAGAAGAAGAAAAAGTTCCCGTTTTGCAGAGGTAAATGTGCCCCTTCTCGCAGGTACACCTGCTCAATCCAATAAATTGTAACGTAAAATATTTCACTCTCGACATTTGCAAGATGACTAATTTCTAAAGTTTTGAATTTCTATTTTAATCACACATCTTAGTCTTTTCTTTCGTTTCAGAGTAACACATAATTATGTGTATACAATGCAAAGAAATCACTTGTGAGCCTACTTTACACAACAAAGATGAAGAAGAAGCCACCCCTCTCCTCCAACACACACACACACACACACACACACACACACACACACACACACACGCACACTTACAGAAACACATATATCGCCAGACAATTAAATGTGCTACTTGTCATGCTTGTGCCCGGGTAGAATTCATATGCCCCATTACGGGATAATGTAGATTTTAATCAAGAGGTCACAGTATGAAACTCGAAAAGCAGTATTCTCTTTATTTTTTTGTTTTAGTAAACAGACTTTGGCAAGTTTGGCAACAGAGTGGTAGATTAGCCTTCCTGAATATGAAATATATGCTACTTCAGTGAACTATTTCAAGAGTAGACTAGAAAAACATTGGTCTAAAACTGATCTACTTTATGAGCCAGTAAAACACGAAACTGCACACACCCATGTCCTTTCGGTATGAATCTTTATATGAAGTAAAGTGACAAGGATAATGTATAGAGAGAATCAGCGATCGATGAACAGGTAGTCCTATAGTACCGTCAGATTAAAGTAAAGTTAGACTAAAAATAAAGTACACTTCTAACAAAATTTACACTCAAGAGTAACTTAGAGTTATCATGGCGTCATTCCAATGACCAAATGTTAGAAGGGATTATGCAAAATTTCATTCATTCTGGATCTTTTAGGGTCAATGTATTTAGGTTTAGATCTCATGTTAAGTATATTCTAACTTTGTCAGGGTTTACTTATTGTTCAATGCTGACCTCTTGCCTAAGTACGATCACATCATTTCGTGATGTGTTATTTCGCAGAGAACACATCCGTAAATAGACCTCAATTGTTGAAGTTTAAATACTCGGGATTTACTCGGGATCATATCCAGACTTCGCTATACCTGTACAGTATTTCATCTCCCTTATCGTATTTGGGTGTTTGAAAAAAAAAATACTCTTTACCCTCTTCAAAATAACACGAAACAGGTTACAACTCGAATCAATTCAGCTGAAATTGACACATCATAAAGTCAAAGGATGTCATTTTTAAGGGGCAAATTTCGTGACATTACATCAATTAGTAGTCTTTTAATACATAAATCATTTGAATATCAAATGAGATTTTTACATTTGCACAAATTTTGAACTAAGAGCTTGTGTGTATCAGACGATCAATTCAGAACAGAACGATTACCATTGTGTATCCACTCGCAACTGAGAAGTATCAACATTACTGCTATGCTTGATGCTTCTAGTACAAAACGTGGGTAACGTGTCGTGGGTAACGTGACACGTGATGCACAATGACCATTGATTGTTGTTCTGAATAAGATCAAAATTTGTCAAAAATCTGAAAAACTGATTAAATATTCACGGGATTATCATGATAAACGTAATTGATGAGATGTCTCAAAACCTGCTCCTAAAAAAGGACATCCCCTGAATTTAAGATGCGTCAATTTGAGGTCGATTTGAGTTGTTGACCTATATAGTACATATTATCTGTATTAATTTTCAAAAGTGTCAACAAATGAATTTAGGTTGTAGAATCTAATGTTTTATGGGTAAATTAGTCTTAATCTTAATGTAATTCTACAGTTTGTTATAGTTACGGGCAGATAGCTAGACTCTACGCAAGTAGACCTCTGTGAAAGTATGATTGAGATGAATATTGGTACTCTAGTATACGTGTAGTCTAGATCTATATAGACCTATCTAGTATAGGTTGATATCACCACGTTATATGGACAAATTAAGACCTATTTTTAACAAATAAATAGTAGTCTAACGTTGTTGCTGGTATGACAGACTGTTTTACTTTTAGTCTGCATCTTACTGCGACCAGCCCGCTCACGCAGCGCAGTCGCTCCCGATCCCGCTGAGGGGAGCCATAGATCCTGGGGCTAGTCTATTATCTAGAAAGCCTACACTACTAGATCAAATTTAGGTAGGAAAACACGTCTTATTTGGGGCATTCTTTATTTTGTTTTCAATGCTACATAGAGTAGACTACACTCTCTAAATTAAGCCTTCAGGCTTTCACAGGTCAGATGTCAGATGCATTTTAAGCGCATTATGAGAGACTGATTTTGCGGACTTAGTTAGACTAGTCTACATCTGACGATTTGTATAGTCTCACGTTAGTGATGTAGATCTATATGACGTTGTAGTAGTAAGTGACCCCACCCCTCCACAAGCCCCGCCGATAGAGGGCAGCAGGGCTACCTATATAAGCCATGCGCCGGGGAGAGATCGTGGGACCGTTCCAGATACTGATCGATGAGACTTGAGCTTCAACACTTGAGTTACAACCACAGAAAGGGGTAAGCATAGAGTTATATAAACCTAAACACTAGAGGGCTCACTTGAGAAAAATTCATGTTCAGTTTGATTTACGGCGGCCATTTTACATCAGGGCAACGGAGGAGCGACGTGACACACAGTTTACATACACTGTATACAGTGGATTGAACATGAGTGGAAAATATAAAGCTGCAGTCGGACGATCGACGCGACGGCGACACGAAGAAGGCAACAACGTCTATTTGTTTCCACCGGTAAGAAATCTCCCGTTGTTATTATGAATGTAAAATTTGTTGAACTTAACGTTAAATTGGGTTGGGAAGTTAGGATGACAGAACTTCAGAAGTTGACGTCTTAGCTGCTACCTGCATCTGTAATTTCTGTATGTGGGACTGTACAATTCCAATTGCTGTGTTTTGTGGGCCTAACTTCTGTCTTCTGAAGACGAAGCTATGCACTATATTGCGAGTCAGAAAAAAAAACGTTACACTTTTTGAATTAAGTATTCTGTTTTTCCAAGAAAATGTAGGATTCAGAGAGAGAGTTTCTAGCATGTATGGATATGCTAGATAAATCTAGACTAGATTCTAGATCTAGCCTGGGCTAGAGTAGGGTCATGCAAAAGAAAGTGAAACTTGCTCGAGATTTTTCATAAAAACGCTCATTGGTAAGTGAAATGCCACAAAATCTTACCCTGTACCTTGGAATTTAAAAAAACATGCGAGAAATAGTAAAAATCTCGGCTCGAAATTTGATAATAATATGTCAAAATCTACGTGTAAATTTTGAAGCCCTACATCATTAGCGATATCGCACGATAGCAATGATCGGAATTTATGCGTGTCCGTATTTTAAATGCGCGCTCTGCTACCGTGGCGTCTGCTACCATGGCGTGAGCGGACTGCCAATGCACGCCGCAGGAAAGTCACCGTTTCACACAATACGCATCCCCTGAAGTAGCGGCGGGTAGATCACGCTGTACTCGCTAGTATGCGAGTAGCGAGGCGCGGCATGAAGCATGCAAATCGAATTGGAACCGCTAGCTGCATTACCCATACCGTGGCTGTGGCGAGCGGACTGCCCATGCTTGCTGCAAGGAAGCTACCGGTTCGCACAATACGCGCCCTTGAAGTAAGGGCGAGTAGATCACGCTGCACTCGCTAGTATGCGCGAGGCGAGGCGAGGCGGCGTGCAGCATGCAAATCGAATGGAAACCGCGTGATATGTGTTTGTGTCAATGCTCAGTCATAGCTACACAGAATCGGAAGGAATATCTGGCAGATTTTTCTGTGAATGTCCGATTGATTCTAATGTGGTTCCCCTCAATATGTTACATGACAAGAATATTTAATTACTAACAATGTAAATCAAATTTATTACGTCTAGAATCTACAACTTAAAAAATAAAAATAATAAATAAAACTACATGTCAATTGTATACGCTTTAACACACATAATTCCATAGACGCACGCGCGGGAAGAAACCCGCACGCGCGGAGAAATCCGAAATTTTACTCGAAATCTGTCGAAGTCGGCCTCACGGTAGCCGACTTCCAGCCACCACAGACATTTCGGGGAGCTTTGGGGAGCTTAGCTTGCGTGTCGAAAAAAATGTACACAGTCTAAACTTTCCAAAAATGTCACAAAAAATTAATGAGTTTGATATACATGTGGATAAAAATAAAAACGAACAAAGACTTTACGGAATTTAGCTGCTAATTTGGTGCATACCGGCACAATTCGCGGTGATTGGTGATGATTCTGAGCTTTATGGATGGCAGATCTCGCCTGCGATAGTAAGTATACATATCGTACGTTCACGATACTACATTGTGTATGAGACCTATAACACAAGTTGAAAACTAATATCCTTCCACTTGCCATGACACAAGCACTGGCGATTGCAAAACGATAGCTGCGGCTACAACACGTATTCCTATGGGGATACGGTGACGCACAACACACATTGACTTTCGGTACACATGCGCGACAGCGCCATCTAGCGCCAGTGGTTGTACCTAGCTAGAGTAAATATTTCTGTCACTTGTCTTGGTAAAATTTGTTTCAGTGTTGACAATGACAATTGACATGTTGGTTGAGACGTGCATAACAGCCATGCTCATGCCCATGGCATGACAGCCATTGTTTGTAAAAGTGTCAAAACCCATTTGCGCCAAGTCAGGTGATTACCTGCTGAATCAGAGTCAAAAGTATAGTGAGTGATCGTATTTATTGGAATATGTGTTTGATATGATCAAATTCATGAAAAGTGTTCGGTAATACGATCCACTACAAATCCTAACGTTTATAGGTCTACGCATAAACTTTACGCTCATTATTTGTGTGAATGTTCTTGTGTCTGTTCCAGCAGGTAATCACTTGACTTGGGTTTTGACAATTTATCAAACATAGAAATTAGCCTGAAGTAGTTGAATTTTGATTGTGATTTGGCTTAGACCATAATGAGCTGCAAAACATACAGGTCTAAAAGGAGACAAGTCCTACTCATGACCTCAGGTGAGGGTTTGTGTTCGGTCCACTCACTTTCACCACCGTTACACTACGCTAATCCTCAACTAGTGGAGGGTAACGTAGTGTAACGGGAGTGAAAGGGAGTGGACCGAACACAAACCCTCACCTGACGTATCTACTCATTAAATCATGTTAGGTGTTCTTACTGGCGGTGTAAGGCTGTATACACTGCCAAATACAATTAGACTAGACTAGTCCTAGGTCTAGTTAGATACACTCAAGTCTTAATTATCCAACAATGTACAAGGTTTTGATAACCTTGTCCTCAGAAACCACTGTGTGGTGAAATTACATGAATAAGATTGTCAATGTTTGGCTTTTTTTCTCTTGATCTAGAATGAATAATATGCTTGAAATTTCAAATTGGCAAGATCTTAATTTTAAAGGAACCATATCTTCCTTATTGCTCAGTGTCCGATTTCTTTAAAACTTTCATCAATCTGTTTTACTTATTTTTTCCTTTCCCACACAACATGTTATGACCAAGGTTGGATTCCCCATTAAATAAGGAAAATGAAACCGCACATTCGATAGAAGTGTGGACGAAGTCATTTTTATTCTGGACTTAAACCTGTGTTTAGCATATACATGTATTTATGAGATTACCATCCTCTGTGTTTTGAGAAAAATGAGTTAATCTTCTTGCATCTTGAAGCTATGAAATGTTATAGACAGTTGAAAAGAAAATATTTCTTACTTTGTTTTATATTATATGTTTCCTCTGATGTTATTTTTCACTGCAGGTGTTCATCCAAGGGACGACAGAGAAAAATACAGGCATACCCTGACGGCACAGGCAATCCCTTCTTTGTTTCCGTGTCATCCACCCCTCAAGCAGCCTGTCATCCATCAGAGGAAGCCTCCCATTAAAAGAAGTCTGCCAGCAGAGGATACGGTACCATCTGAACCTTCACCCAAAAGGATTCACGGCAGGCTGTTCACTCGTCGTTATGTTAATAACAATCAGCCATCAAGAAGACATAAATTAACTAAGACAATTTTGTTCCTAGGTCAGTAAGTTTGCAGAAACTCACTATAACTTATATTCTAGCCTGGGGCAGCTGCTTTTTTTTTTTGCTGTCAATCGTAATGGTAAGCAATGTGTCTGATGTGACAAGACTACAAACAGAGAGCTGCAGAGCAGCCCAGTTCGTACCATCCGATCTTGCATTTTGATTTTTAAAAATCAGTTATGGACAATGAGGATTGGGGGCGAGGTTTCGTATGAAAAATCAGTGTTGTCCATAATTAAAAACAACCATTATTGCAAGACCAGTGTATAGGCTGTGAAATGGTCGACTGCGATCAGCCCATCGTTTGTAGTCTTACATGTATATCAGATGTATTATGTTTGCGGTTGACACCAAAAGACAATATCTGCAGCCCTATCCTAGATTATAGGCTAACTGTTGGGATTAAAAAAACCCCCAGAAGAATGTCTGATATGCAAAATCACATAATATCAGGGATATTGTTATATCACTTTAAATATTGAGTTTCCACTGTATACCCTGTACATGATTTTAGGCTTGAATTACATTTATTATCATTTTCCATACCAGAATTTTTTCAAAAAAATGTAAATTGTATTGGGGTCCTCCATTTATCCTTCTGTCTATTTGACAGATCAGTTTTAAACTTTGATCATGTATGCATATAGGAGTGAGGAGGATCTGATTAAAGTTAAAAGGATTAACTTCAGGCTTGGTTCATGTAAGTTTATGGGAAAGACAACTATATTTTGGAGTCACAAAAACAAAATCAGATATGTGATGTTGTATATGGAAACAGAAAACTAGGCCGTACATTTCCGCTCGGGCAGTGGCGGAAGCAAACATGTCGTTCAACTTTTGCGCAGTCAAAGATTCAACCTGACAGTTATAGCTTTTCTAAACATATTTGTATATCACTCAAACTTGAACTGTAAAAGCCAACCTTGCAATTCAGGTTCGATTTGTATAGGCATAGGGCAAGAGTTAGATATATGTACTTGCTTTATTGTTCCAGGATTGAGTCATGAATCCAGTTACAAGGTTATCACTTCAGAACAATTGCCATAGGGGCTTGTTTTGTACATGTAGTCATGTACTACCATTTTGATATATGTGCATCCCCTAAAAATAATGAATTAAATGAATGAATGGATAAATGATTGAAAATATGAATTAAAAAACTATAATTCAAAAGTATTCGCATCGACAATATGGGAGCAAAGTGTATATCACTTGTATGATATTCTTTTGGATGTATACAATGCATATAATTTCCTAAATGGTTAGATTGCCCTTTTGAATTGTATGTACTGTAAATTGGGGGCAAATTGGACAGGAGACATAACCTACAACAGTTTTAAATGACATTTACATATTTTTGCTGAGCTATTGTTTTTTTTTCTGAAAATACATGTTTATGATATGAAAGGAGTTGAGTAGAGGCATCATTTTATAACATACAAAAATATTTTCAGATAAACCAACTGAAAAAATGATTTTGAAAATGTGTAGATTTCACCCATGTTAACAATATGCCAACTTTTTTAAAGTAAATAAAGTTTTTCTGTCAGAAAGGTCACATCCCTCAAGGGAGAAAAGTTTTTTTCCAACACCAAAAGCCAAGGGACATGTATGCCTTATTGGGCTTTCTGATATGGTCTACTTGCATATTCCGATATGCATGCACATTTCTATATTAATGAAATATAATGTATATATAAGATAATATATGATATAAATATAATATGTATAATAGTAATACATATAATAGAAATATAATATATATTGTAATAATATATATAATAGAAATGTGATATGTATAATTGAATAATGAAAATACTGCTGCTTTTTATAGAAGATAACTTTATTTCAGAATAATTTTTGTACTGAAATATATGCATTGTTATGAGGTTTTATATAACAACAAAGGCGGAAGGAGATAGGACAAGCAACATATCCTAGTTATGGAGCTATGATACAAGACCTTCACTCCCATCATGAGGCTCCATTGTTTGTGCTCTGAATATGGGTATTTATCTCTCTTCCTTTCTTTATTTTCAGATTATTCTTCCCTCTCATTCTTTTTTTTTTGTACATGTACTTGGTCTTCTTGCTCCTTTATTTTTCTGTATAATAATTACATTTGAATCGTCTGCCGCCAGCCTATCAAGTTTGATGATGATGCTGATGATAAATACCATGTATTCTAATGCTGTAGTAGTATTAGACAATTCAGTTACTGATTCCTCTGCAACAAATTTTCTTTTCATTTTTTCAAGTAAACAGAAAGGTGTTAATGGCAATTAAATGACATTTAATACTTGATTCTGTTCAATAGAAACTGACATGCATACCCCTTTTATTTTTGATCTCCAATGAATGAAAGAGGTGAGCAATTTTGTTTGTGTGTTTGTTTGGGTTTTTTTTTTTTTATTGGTGGTGGTGGTGGAATTAGGCATTGGATTGGAGGAAGATGAGAATTTAAGAGAGCTATTTATGTGAAGGAAAGAGGAGTGAAAAGGTGAAAAGAAAATGAAATTATCTTGACTGAAACAATAAGGTTTTGCTAAAAATTACTCTTATCTATTTTTTCTCCTGTACTCTACAAATAAACTTTATTTGTCAAATTCTGTAACTTGTAAAATTTGACAAATACAGTATAATTATGGGTATATTGTTCATGAACATTTCGGTGGGGGGGGGGGACCTCGTTTGAAATATCATTAGTGGCAGCAACAGGATTTTGTCAATATGGGGGGGGGGGGGGGAGGGGGCAGAGGCGCATTCATGGCCGTATGCGGAGTTTTTCTGGGGGCCAAGACACATTTTCAAAGAAACTTGAAAGAGAGGGAAGAAAGCAAACGAGCTTGTCATTCGGGTGCTTTCTCATTTTCTGAAGTGAAATTGGAGGACTTCTTGCACACTTTTGGTGAATTTTGGGGAAATTATTAAATCAAGTATTAAATGTTAAAAGAAAATAGGAATATCGATCTCCCCATGCATGTACGGCCGTGGGCGCATTTGCTATATATTTTTTGTTCAATTAAAAAAAAATCGCGGGGAAATGCCCTCTTTGTGATGCTACTGAAAATCAACTGGAACATTTGATTAGTGAGCTTTGTCTCGAGAGCTACTTTAAAGATGCATGTTGTACTGAAATAGAATGATTTGGAAGTTTTGGGTAGGTATCTTTTATAATGCATATAAATCTAGGCTTATACATTGACAGAATAATTGGTTACAAAAAAAATGATTTAAAAAATCGTATTGATATGGGGAATGAGAGAGAGAGAGAGAGAGAGAGAGATACAGTCAGAGAGCATAAACTAATAAACGACAGAACAAGAGAAAAAAAAAGTGGATGGAGATGGGAGAAAATATTTAGAGTGTACGAGACTTCAGTGCTTCAGCTATTCGCAGTAGAAAGTATTGCTTTTATTTTCGTCCATAAACTGTAAATATTGCTCTTTTTTATTTGCTTTGTTTTTTCCACAATTACTGTCATTTCAAAATATATTTTATTGGAGTTTCACTCCTCTAAGTCATAGAGCCTGCTCTAGTCCCAATGCCCTTACACGTTGTAGCTTACGCGACTTCCGGGTTAGTTGCCCTGATCCGCGCGTGCGAGCCCATCTTCAATTAGGGACCTTTCTTTTGTACGCGCACTATGGGGAGCGCGCGCTCTAGTTTAGTACGTATTTAACTCTATGGGGGTAAGTAAACCTTCCTGTATTTCTGTATTTGGGTCTGACGGTCCAACTAAGCGTTTCAGTGTACGAACTGCTTCATTGGCGCCGCGAGCAGTAGCTGTTCGCTGCTTTTGCGGCCTTTTATTTGTTCGATTTGTGGTAAGATTTTGCAGGTTCGCCGTGAGCTAGGCCTCTCATTGCGCATTAGATGCGTTCCCTGATGCGTGGGAGGAAAGTGCTCACGGCGGCCGCGTAGTCAAGCCACGTTTTTGGTTTCGGATCACAGTAGTATTTTGTTCGGTAGGGTTGCCTAGTCAGCCTTACCAATCGTAGTCCTAGTTTATTAGTATCTTTATAGTTTTTTGTAGTGCGTGGTGTGTGTGTCCTGAGTCAGGTTCTGTTTGGTAGCCAGATTCGGGGCAATTTTTGGCTCGTTTTCGCACGTCATTTTTTCGTTTTCGCGTGGGGATATAGTTCCGGCCGCGGGCTGGAAATTTCCACGGGGGAGCGGGGATGAGCGTGCGTAAAACGTTGCACCTACGATTGGGTGATTGTGTGTACAATTTAGTGAATTTTCGAGCGTGTGTGGCTGATCTGTCGGCAGCGCACTATTTTAGTCTCGCGTCCGCGGGCTTTTACATCACTCGGTGGTGGGGCCTGCGCAGTGCGCGGCGCATAGTTGTTTTTTGTGTCGGGGACGGGCGGAGGGATACTTTTTATCCTCCCGCAAAAGTTTCCGGCGCCATCTTTGGACCGTGTCGTGGACCAAACGTTTATTCAGGTTGCACGCGTCTTCGAGACAGTGGTGATTTACCCGTGATTGACGGAGCTGTACGGAAAAGTGAGTTTTTGTGCTTTGATCTCCGTTTTATTTTGGATTTGTAGATCTGAATCCGTGAGTTATATATTTGTGTTCCACTATTGGAGCGGATTTTTAGCAAGTTTTATATTTTTATCCTATATTTAAGTAAACATTTTGTGTGTGTGTGCGTGTGAGTGCATATTTGGGAGTGTCACGTGTGGACCCACCCGTTCGTAGTAGCGGGGAGTCCGTCCAAAAAAAAAAGAAAAAAAAAAAAAAGAAAATTGTGCGGGTGTGAGGTGATTGTTGAGGTTGATTGTTTTTGGAGTTTGTTGAACTTCACAAATTGTTAGGTGCGTTTGTTTTTGTATGGCTGGTGAGGGGGAGGATTTTGAAATCCAAATCAAAGGCAAACTTAATTTTTTATTATTTGTCATTGAGGCGTACAAGGCAGATATCATTACACTGCCGGAGCTTGTACAGCTTTTGGTCGATATTGTTTTTTAAGAGGGAATACAATACGAATTATTAAGTTTTACAATTTTTGTACATCCTATGGTTGGCCATTTGCGCCAAATTGTACAATTTTTGTAAATTTTATAGTTGGCCAGTCGCGCCAAAATTTATAATTTTTGTAAAGTCTATAGGTGGCCAGCCGCGCAAAGTTTTATAACTTTCGTACGTTCTATAGGTGGCCAGTTACCCCAATACTTATAAATTTTGCTGTGTATAGTCTAGGTTGATTCCAGACAAGCTTTGTCCAGAACCAGCAGGCCTAGGGCGTAAACTCAAACGATGGATGGGGACACTAAAATCCCTATCAATCTGTGCTCCTTTGAGGAGCTTCATGAGGTGCCAGGGCTATCCCCAGCCCAGGCAGGAATCCTATTGGGTCTTAGAATTGAGCATGGGAACGTGACTCCCGAGCTCTTTGAGAAGTCTCCCGGACTTGTAGAGTCCAGGGGGCTACTCGACAGGTTCGATTACACACCCAGGAGTACGTCGGGGCTCCAGGGTCAGAGTGGGGAAAGCCAAGGCATTTTTTCCACCCCGATGGGACACCGGGTCCCAAACACCAGCACTCCTAGGGGGGCCCAAGCCCCGCTGGCGGAAGGGTGGGTGCCGCAGGGCGCCTGCACGTACCCGTATGATGTATACCCGCCTCCGTCGACACCGGAGACTACATGAAGGTCTCCGGGTCGCACACCAGCGCCCTCGTATGTACAACCTCGAGATGCGTATGGGTTGAGAGAGTCCTCTCGGATGGGGGGCGCCCTCGCCGATAGGCAGGGGCGTTGTGGCCCCACCGTCCAGGATTACTCGCGCAACTCCTGTGCAGCCAGCGCGAATAGAGGAAGCGTAAGTGGAGGGCAGGGCCCACAGGCCCCGCTACCACCACCTGATTTCGGGTCAAGGGATATTCGGAATTATCACAAAAGTCAACCTGGACTCTTCTCTAGTTCAATCCCGATGCCGGGGGTAGGGCAGGGGGGTGGCAGGTCTATGTACCAGCCTCTCCCCAAGGCCATAGCCTTCGACGGACAGGGGAGCTGGAGAACGTTCCAACGAAAATTCACGGTCTACGCCGACCAACAAAGGTGGACCTGGGCTGAACGGGTCTACCAGTTGCATTGGGGCATGACTGGGAAGGCTGGAGACTACCTCAGCCTGGTTCTTGAACAAAAGCCGGACTTGGGATATCTCGATATCCTTGATCGAATGGAGCAGCGTTTTGGCGAGGGTGAATTACCTGAATCCGCCCAGCTGGAATTTGCTTCAGCCAAGCAGGGGCAAGACGAGTCTCTGCCAGAATGGGCTGACCGGATACTACGGTTGGCGCTTAGAGCGTTCCCGGGGGTGGAAGGGCACTACCCACAGCAACAGGCAGTCCTCCGCCTGTGCCAAGGGTGTGCCAATAGGGAGGCAGGGTGTCACGCACTCACCCAGCATCCCGCCACCGTTAGGGAGGCTCTCCAGTCAATAGAGTGGCACCAGCATGTTCATCGGGCCATGTATGGTCGTGCCCGCGCTATCAAGTCAGTCGCGATGACTACCGTTGAGGAGGGAGAGGTCCGTAAGGTCGATCTCCCTCCCCCCGCTTCCACAAGATCTACCGAAGAGGGGCGATATGCTGCCCCGGAGCGTCGCTTAATCGCGTCGGAGCGCCGATCTTCCGAAACGGAGCGCAAATTAAGCGAACTGGAGCGAAAGACTGGGGAGCGCTTAGACCAATTAGAGCGCGATATGAAAAAAGTTCTGGAGCTGCTACAGCCCAAGTCCGAAGCTTCCAGGGAACAGCCAAAGTCTCCTGGAGGTGATAGATGCTACGGCTGTGGGGGGTATGGGCACTTCCGCCGACAATGCCCAAACCCCAAGGAAAACAGAGGGAAGGTACAGGTTTCCTTTGTTGAAGGTTTGGAGGAGGAAAACTGCAGCGGGTCGGAGGAGGAGGCCATCCTCCGACCCACATCTTCATAGGGCCGCAGCTAGACAGGAACGGTTGCACGTTCCAGGATAGCGTGGATGGGCCGCCCATAGGCCCAACCAAACCAGAGGAAGAACCTCGGGTGCAGTCATGCATAATTACTCTAGGGGATCCAGTGGTTAAGGGTCTAGCACAGTATGTAGAGGAGATCACGTCTCCTGAAGCTGATATCGGCGCCTCGGACATCCGGTCATTTGACCGAATAGGGGAGGGTCCGGAAATTATTCCAGACCACCCCCCGGGGGCAGAAAAGGCTGAAGAAGTGGTGGTATGTAGGTTGGAGTCCGGCTCCACCCTCAATGCTTCCGTGATAGTCGGGGGCCAGTCAGTTAGCGCAGTGGTAGATACAGCCGCGGAGGTATCACTTATCTCTGAGGAAATGTTTCAACTACTGTGTCCACGCCCACCCAAGCTGCGAAACGTTATTCTACACGCGGCGGGTAAGGATATGAGGATGAAAGGGACAGTAGTCGGATCTATCACTGTGAAGTTGGGAAACCAAACATATCTCGAGGAGATTTATGTGGCACCGATAGCGGACCGCATGCTCCTGGGATTGGACTTCCTGAGTAAACACAAGGTAGCCATTCATCTTCAAGAGCCACACTTACGAGTAGGAGAAGAGACGGTTCCTCTTTGGTTTGAGCACGATCCAGGGCGTCGTGTCGCTCGGGTTCATGCACGCAAGCGTGTGGTGGTACCACCGAACTCAATCAAGAGGATCACAGGAATTATTGACCAGCGGTTAGGAACATGTATTTTCGAACCGCAGGTGGACCTTTCAGTCATGATTCCCAGTTCCATCCACGGGGCAGGGGAAACGGTAGAACTCTATGCCATCAATCCCACGGATAGACACCAGAAAATCACTTGTTCGGGTGTCTTGGGGGAGGCTAGACAACTGCAAGACATGGAAATCCAGGAACTTAGGTTGGGGGACGCAAGGGTTTCCCAAATTAAAACGGGGGGGAATGAGAAGTTACTCCCTCATTTAGAGGAATTGTATGAGCAGTCAGCAGCCCTCTTATCAGAGGAGCAGAAAGAAGAACTCAGAGATTTGCTTCCCAGGACGAAAAACCAGTAGAAACCAGTAGAGAAAAACCATTAGAATCTCTACTGGTTTCTACTGGAAATTTTCTACTGGTTTGAATATGGAAAGTGAAATGATTTCCAGTAGAAACCATTAGAAAAATACCAGTAGAATACCAGTAGAAACCAGTAGAAATCTCTACTGGATCCAATACAAGACCAATAGAAGACCAGTAGAATACCAGTAGAAACCAGTAGGAATCTCTACTGGATCCAATAGAAGACCAGTAGAAACCAGTAGGAATCTCTACTGGATCCAATAGAGCTTCCTACTGGTTTCTACTGGAATTTTTCTTCTGGTTTGAATATGGAAAGTGAAATGATTTCCAGTAGAAACCATTAGAAAATGCCAGTAGAATACCAGTAGAAACCAGTAGGAATCTCTACTGGATCCAATAGAAGACCAGTAGAAGACCAGTAGAAACCAGTAGGAATCTCTACTGGATCCAATAGAGCTTCCTACTGGTTTCTACTGGAATTTTTCTGCTGGTTTGAATATGGAAAGTGAAATGATTTCGAGTAGAAACCATTAGAAAAATACCAGTAGAGTGCCAGTAGAAACCAGTAGCAATTTCTCCTGGATCCATAAGAATACCAGTAGAAACTCGTAGAATACCTACTGGAGCCATCAGGAGACCAGTAGGAATCAAAATTAAAATTATTGATGAAATATCAATTTAAATTTAGTATATGATAACCCGAATTATTGCATATCTCTTATCGTTTTAGCCTAATCCTATCCTATCCTATATCTATTCCTATACTATCCTATACCTATCCTAATTCCTATTCTTTCCTTCACAGACTTTCATATATATAGCAGTACGGTTATAAGGTTCATAAGATATTGGTTACTCTAACTTACTCTAACTAACTTACTTTAAGAAGATCATTTTTGTTGTTGTTATCATTATTGTCTTCACTTAAGTAGGTGACATTCACTATTTTATGTTTAAACTTGAAATCATTACTTGGTAAAATTCCTTTTATCTGGTTAGGTGGAGGTTATCTATTTAAAAGTACAAAATTAGGACACGTAAATACATGCATGAATATTCATGAGCATCTCTATTTCTATTGGTTTCTATTGGTTTCTACTGGTCTCCATTACCAGTAGAATTCACTGGTCTCTAATGGTTTCTACTGGTTTGACTTAGTATTTTTCACACTCCTTTTCACACCATTAGATCTCACTGGTTTCTATTGGTTTATACTGGTTTGACTTTGTATTTTTCATACTCCTTTTCAAAACATTATATCTCACTAGTTTCTATTGGTTTCTACTGATCTCCAATACCAGGAGAATTCACTGGTCTCTAATGGTTTCTACTGGTTTGACTTTGTATTTTTCACACTCCTTTTCAAACCATTAGATCTCATTTGTTTCTATTGGTTTCTACTGGTTTGACTTTGAATTTTTGACACTCCTTTTCAAACCATTAGGTCTTACTGGTTTCTATTGGTTTCTACTGGTTTGACTTTGATTTTTTGACACTCCTTTTCAAACCATTAGGTCTTACTGGTTTCTATTGGTTTATACTGGTCTCCACCTGTAGAATTCACTGGTCTCTAATGGTTTCTACTGGTTTGACTCTGTAGTTTTCACACTCCTTTTCAAACCATTAAGTTTCACTGGTCTCTAATGGTTTCTCCTGGTTTCACACTCCTTTTCAAAACATTATATCTCACTAGTTTCTATTAGTGTGAAAAAAAACAAAGTCAAACCAGTAGAAACCATTAGAGACCAGTGGATTCAAATGGTATTGAAGACCAGTAGAAACCAATAGAAACCAGTGAGATCTAATGGTTTGAAAAGGAGTGTAAAAAAAAAACCAAAGTCAAACCAGTAGAAACCATTAGAGACCAGTGGATTCTAATGATATTGAAGACCAGTAGAATCCAATAGAAACCAGTGAGATCTAGTGGTTTGGGAAGGAGTGTGAAAAAACAAAGTCAAAACAGTAGAAACCATTAGAGACCAGTGGATTCTTATGGTATTGAAGACCAGTAGAAACCAATAGAAACCAGTGAGATCTAATGGTTGAGAAGGAGTGTGAAAAAAACAAAGTCAAACCAGTAGAAACCATTGGAGACCAGTGGATTCTAATGGTATTGAAGACCAGTAGAAACCAATAGAAACCAGTGAGATCTAGTGGTTTGAGAAGGAGTGTGAAAAAAACAAAGTCAAACCAGTAGAAACCATTAGAGACCAGTGGATTCTAATGGTATTGAAGACCAGTAGAAACCAATAGAAACCAGTGAGATCTAATGGTTGAGAAGGAGTGTGAAAAAAACAAAGTCAAACCAGTAGAAACCATTAGAGACCAGTGGATTCTAATGGTATTGAAGACCAGTAGAAACCAATAGAAACCAGTGAGATCTAGTGGTTTGAGAAGGAGTGTGAAAAAACGAAATCAAACCAGTAGAAACCATTAGAGACCAGTGGATTCTAATGGTTTCTACTGGTCTTCAATACCATTAGAATCCACTGGTCTCTAATGGTTTCTACTGGTTTGACTTTGTTTTTTTTCACACTCCTTCTCAAACCATTAGATCTCACTGGTTTCTACTGGTTTCTATTGGTTTCTACTGGTCTTAAACACATTAGACTCTACTGGTTTCTACTGGTTTCTACTGGTTTGATTTCGTAGTTCCTCTTCAGACCAGTAGACTCTACTGGACCAGTAGAAACCAGTAGACGGTCTCTACTGGTTTCTACTGGTTTCTATGGGAATTTCGACCTGGGTTGTACATTTCGCCGAGGTGTTTGCGCAAAATGATTTTGATCTAGGGAATTTCTGTGAGGTGGAGCACGCCATCGACACGGGAAACGCGGCCCTGATCAAGCAAAAGATGCGGAGAACACCACTCAACTTTGCGGGAGAAGAAAAAGCGCATCTGGATAGGATGACAAAGGCGGGAATCATTCAGCCTTCTCAATCAGAGTGGGCGTCCGCCCCGGTTCTTGTCCGGAAACGCGATGGCGGTGTTCGGTGGTGTATAGACTATCGAGCACTAAACACGGTCACCCGCAAGGATGTCTACCCGTTGCCGAATATTGACGAATGTTTGGACACGCTAGCGGGAAACGCCTGGTTTTCTAAGCTGGATGCAAATTCGGCTTATTACCAGGTGAAAATCAAGCCAGAGGACAGGAAGAAAACTGCCTTTACCACCAAGTATGGACTATACGAGTTTGTACGAATAGGGTTTGGTCTATGCAATGCTCCGGCTACGTTTTCCAGGGCAATGGACCTAATCCTCAGGGGGATAACTTGGCAGACTGTCCTGGCCTTCCTGGACGATGTAGTCGTTCTAGGGAAGACTTTTGACGATCATCTAAGCAACCTAAAGGAAGTTCTGGAAAGGTTCGCCAATTTTGGGCTTAAATTGAAGCCTAAAAAGTGCGTCTTATTTCAGAAAAAAGTGGAGTTCTTGGGGAGGGAAGTAAGCGCCAACCAGGTCAAGCTCCGAGAGGAGCATATCCAGGCTGTCCGCGATTGGCCCACCCCAATGACTACACGCCAGGTAGAGCAGTTCCTGGGTCTGGCGAATTATCACCGGGCCTTAATCAAAGGCTATGCCAGAATAGCAGTCCCCCTTTATCGGATCACAGGTAAACAACCGTTCCACTGGGGGGCAGAACAGCAGCAGGCTTTTGATGATATCAAGACAAGTTTGACGGAGGCCCCTGTACTCGCCATGCCCAATGGTCAGGATATGTTTATCCTGGACACTGATGCATCCAACGACGCTATAGGGGCCGCAGAACAACGAAGGTACTGCGTCACCAGGCGGGAACTGTTGGCAGTAGTTAAGTTCACCCGCCAGTATCGCCACTACCTACTAGGAAAACCATTCCTGGTTCGGACTGACCACAGCAGTCTGACATGGCTTCTTCACTTCAAATACCCTCAGGGGCAGCTTGCCCGTTGGATGGAAGAACTCAGTCAATACGATATGCGCCTGGAACATCGTCCGGGCAAGCACCATGGTAACGCCGATGGTTTGTCTAGGGTTCCTCTATTAGAGCCCTTTTGTGAAGAGTACCGGCTAGGTTTCAGTCTAGACCAGTTGCCTTGTGGAGGGTGTGGGTATTGCTCCAAAGCTCACCGGAACTGGGCTGCGTTTGGCGAGGTGGTGGACAATGTCGTGCCTCTTGCTGGACGAGTCAACAAGGTGAGCAGCGTAGACATGCCTGGGTCAGTAGAGGACCTAGGGGTGACCCACGCAGAAATCCGCAAGTCTTCTGAGTGTATTGATGTTATGGTGGGGGAACCCACTATACGTACAGTCGGAGCTCGACCAGTTGGGGTCGCAGAGGAGGGGCAAATGCCTGCAGAATTATTGCGGGCAGAACAAGCCAAGGATCCCTCCCTGACGGCACTCATCAACTGGTTGGAGGGGAAGAAGGAGCCAGATGAGGCTACCATACTGCTATGGGGTCCGGAGGAGAAATTTCTCTGGATAAATAGAGCTCTCTTTGTGCGGGTTGATGGAGTTATCTGCATGAAGAGGGAGGATCAGGGCACACTACTACTGGTGCCCCGGTCTTTAAGAGACGACGTTATGCACGCCAACCATGACCTCCCAGCGGCAGGCCACCCGGGCCGGGACAGAACGAAGTCATACATCAGGGCCAAGTACTTCTGGTACAAAATGGGCAAGGATGTGACCGAGTATGTCCGGACCTGTCCGACCTGCAATCAAAATAAGAAAACAGTCAGATACGGCAAGAGCCCCATGCGTACTTATCATGCGGGGGTGCCGATGGAGCGCGTCCATCTCGATTTCCTGGGGCCATTACCCAAGTCGTCCCGGGGGAACGAACACATTTTGATGATGGTGGACCAGTTCACAAAATGGGTGGAGTGTGTACCGCTTCCATCACAAACTGCGGAGGAGACTGCCCGAGCCGCGGTGGGAGAATTCTGCCGGTTCGGGTATCCGTTAGTCATCTTTACGGATCAGGGGCGGAATTTCGAGAGCAAGCTCTTCAAAGAAATTTGTAAGGTTCTCCTGATCCATAAAGCCAGAACCACGCCGTACCGACCATCGGGTAATGGCCAGGTGGAAAGGTATAATCGTACTCTGATGGATGCGATTCGGTGCTATGTGGGGCGTTCCCAGAATAAGTGGGACGAGTATTTGCCCCAGATCGCCGGAGCGCTTCGGGCTACGGTTAACCGGAACACCGGTCATACTGCGAACCGCCTGATGCTTGGACGAGAAGTGAATCTGCCAGCTCATCTATTATATCCTATTCCGGGGAACCTCACGCCTCTGGAAGGGGATGAGTACGTGGGCCGTCTGACAACAGCCACACAGGCTGCACATGAGGCGGCCAGAGTGGCCTTACAAAGTTCCCAGAGGCGGATGAAGCGGGACTACGACATGCATTCATTCTGAAGACAGTACAAGGAGGGAGAGTTTGTATACGTCCTTGACACCGCTAAGGTCAAGGGCAAGTGCAAGAAACTGAACCGTCCCTGGAAGGGTCCGGGAAAGGTCATCAGGCAGCTAACTCCTGATTTGTACCGGGTGGAGCTCCGAAAATCAATCTCCACGGTGCACCAGGATCGCCTGAAGCCTTGTCGGGACCGTGGGCTGCCAGAATGGTGTCAAGAGTCCAGCAGAGTCGAAGCGGAGACTGTGTATTGTCTCTGCCGTAAGCCGTATGATGAGACTAAGTTCATGATCAGTTGTGATGGTTGTGATGATTGGTTTCATGGTGACTGTGTGGGGGTAACTCCTAGTGAAAGTCTCCACATAGACAAATATTATTGCCCTCTCTGTGTAGGTAGGGAGAAGTGAGACTCGACTACTCCGTCCCCCCTAAGGCCTGGCCGAGGCAGCTGAGCGTCTACAAGATGATTCTTGAGAAGCTTGGTGCGTCCGGCCAGGTCTTGGTTCTTCATCTCCGGGGTGAGCAGGGAGCCCCGGATTCTGACAAGCCCTCTCGCGTCTGCAGGGAGGCAACTGTCGGAAGGGTCAATAAGCACCAGCGGATTCACATCCACTCGTGCACATTGAGCCCTTCTGAGGCCAAGGCGTGGGGGAAAGCATTCCCAAACGCCTACTTCGGCTTTAATGCCTTGGTCCGGTCGTTTTCGAAGGCCCAGTTGTCCGCCCTGCGGGCGATCCCTCCGAGTCGGGTTCTGTTAGAAACCGACTCCCCTCATCTGCCCTTAGGTGGGGGCATCACTCACATGACCCCTGCTTATATAGGGGAGGTGGGACTGCTTGTCGCCAAGGCACGGCAGGAACAGTTCCACTCCTTCATGGAGAGAGTTAGGGCAAATGCCCTGACGCTCTATGGAGCCTAAAAGCAGGAGTATAGGGTACGGTGGGAAATTGTTTTCCGCCGGCCACTGAGAGGTAGGCATCATGTAAGATCCTACTCCTTTTTCTGTCCATCCGAAGGTGGAATCCATCAGGGATTCCACTTTCTTAAATTCTATCGGTAGGTGGGATTCATTTAGAATTCTATCTTTCCAAATTCCTCATTTCCATTGGTAGGAGGAAACCATTTGGGATTCCACCTTTTCGGTTCCAATGGTATGTAACGGGTCTCAAAATGGCCTGCTCCGTTTAATGGCGACGCTGGCGCCTCCTGGCCTACGCCTGAGTTACCTAGGTGGGCTTCCATTATGTGGATCCCACCGATAGTACCCGAGTAATGAACATCTCGCACTGGTAAGATGGCGTCCTAGCCCGGGCAGGATAAGCGGATAGCTCACCGCCATGGGAGCAAGGAGAATTTTGGTCAAAGGGGTAGGGGGGACCCATAGGGAAAATAATTTTTTTTCTTTTTCCTGTTGGGGACCTTGTTTTTTAAAACGGGGGGGAGTGAAGTAGTAAGTGACCCCACCCCTCCACAAGCCCCGCCGATAGAGGGCAGCAGGGCTACCTATATAAGCCCTGCGCCGGGGAGAGATCGTGAGACCGTTCCAGATACTGATCGATGAGACTTGAGCTTCAACACTTCAACACGCCGATAGAGGGCAGCAGGGCTACCTATATAAGCCCTGCGCCGGGGAGAGATCGTGAGACCGTTCCAGATACTGATCGATGAGACTTGAGCTTCAACACTTGAGTTACAACCACAGAAAGGGGTAAGTAAACCTTCCTGTATTTCTGTATTTGGGTCTGACGGTCCAACTAAGCGTTTCAGTGTACGAACCGCTTCAACGTCAAATCAAATGCTTCTCGATTTTACTTACCGATTGCGAAGTTCTTACTGTGTCTTGTTCAATGTAGACAGTAAATTGTTTAAAAGTTAGTTATAACGTCGCGTAGGACATACATTTAGTGGCCGGGAGACAAATAGAATACGATGTAAAACACGATGAAAAAAACAACATGTAGTCAGAGCACAGGTAACGCTAGACTACTCTCCATCTTTCAATCAAGTCAAGTGGCGTCGAAACATGTACGTACCTACGTGTCGACGTCGACCCGTTCCGTACCCATTTTTTACCCAGCTAGCTCGGGCCGTGTGCAAAATCACACCGATGCTGATTGGGTCGCTCTCTCACTAGCACTGCGCTGCCTGGACTTCGAGCCTATTTCTTATGCTCGGGATACACTAAACTATTTTGTATGTACGGGGATTTGTGAGGGGGGGGGGGGTACTCAAGACTACCCAGGTCGAAATTCCCATAGAAACCAGTAGAAACCAGTAGAGACCGTCTACTGGTTTCTACTGGTCCAGTAGAGTCTACTGGTCTGAAGAGGAACTACGAAATCAAACCAGTAGAAACCAGTAGAAACCAGTAGAGTCTTATGTGTTGAAGACCAGTAGAAACCAATAGAAACCAGTGAGATCTAATGGTTTCTACTGGTTTGACTTTGTTTTTTTCACACTCCTTCTCACACCATTAGATCTCACTGGTTTCTATTGGTTTCTACTGGTCTTCAATACCATTAGAATCCACTGGTCTCTAATGGTTTCTACTGGTTTGACTTTGTTTTTTTCACACTCCTTCTCAACCATTAGATCTCACTGGTTTCTATCGGTTTCTACTGGTCTTCAATACCATTAGAATCCACTGGTCTCTAATGGTTTCTACTGGTTTGACTTTGTTTTTTTTTACACTCCTTTTCAAACCATTAGATCTCACTGGTTTCTATTGGCTTCTACTGGTCTTCAATACCATTTGAATCCACTGGTCTCTAATGGTTTCTACTGGTTTGACTTTGTTTTTTTTTCACACTAATAGAAACTAGTGAGATATAATGTTTTGAAAAGGAGTGTGAAAAATTCAAAGTCAAACCAGGAGAAACCATTAGAGACCAGTGAAACTTAATGGTTTGAAAAGGAGTGCGAAAAATACAGAGTCAAACCAGTAGAAACCATTAGAGACCAGTGAATTCTACTGGTGGAGACCAGTATAAACCAATAGAAACCAGTAAGACCTAATGGTTTGAAAAGGAGTGTCAAAAATTCAAAGTCAAACCAGTAGAAACCAATAGAAACCAGTGAGATCTAATGGTTTGAAAAGGAGTGTGAAAAATACAAAGTCAAACCAGTAGAAACCATTAGAAACCAGTGAGATCTAATGGTATTGGAGATCAGTAGAAACCAAAAGAAACTAGTGAGATATAATGTTTGGAAAAGGAGTATGAAAAATACAAAGTCAAACCAGTAGAAATCATTAGATACCAGTGAATTCTACTGGTAATGGAGACCAGTAGAAACCAATAGAAACCAATAGAAATAGAGATGCTCATGAATATTCATGCATGTATTTACGTGTCCTAATTTTGTACTTTTAAATAGATAACCTCCACCTAACCAGATAAAAGGAATTTTCCCAAGTAATGATTTCAAGTTTAAACATAAAATAGTGAATGTCACCTACTAAAGTGAAGACAATAATGATAACAACAACAAAAATGATCTTCTTAAATGTAAGTTAGAGTAACCAATATATTATGAACCTTATAACCGTACTGCTATATATATGAAAGTCTGTGAAGCAAAGAGTAGGAATTAGGATAGGTATAGGATAGGAATAGGATAGGATAGGAATAAATATAGGATAGGTTAGGATTAGGTTAAAACGATAAAGAAATATGCCATAGTTCAGATTATCATATACAAAATTTAAATCGATATTTCATCAATATTTTTAATTTTGATTCCTATTGGTCTCCTGATGGCTCCAGTAGGTATTCTACTAGTTTCTACTGGTATTCTGATGGATCCAGGAAAAATTGCCACTGGATTCTACTGGCACTCCACTGGTATTTTTCTAATGGTTTCTACTGGAAATCATTTCACTTTCCATATTCAAACCAGCAGAAAAATTCCAGTAGAAACCAGTAGGAAGCTCTATTGGATCCAGTAGAGATTCCTACTGGTTTCTACTGGTCTTCTACTGGTCTTCTATTGGATCCAGTAGAGATTCCTACTGGTTTCTACTGGTATTCTACTGGCATTTTTCTAATGGTTTCTACTGGAAATCATTTCACTTTCCATATTCAAACCAGTAGAAAAATTCCAGGAGAAACCAGTAGGAAGCTCTATTGGATCCAGTAGAGATTCCTACTGGTTTCTACTGGTATTCTACTGGTCTTCTATTGGTCTTGTATTGGATCCAGTAGAGATTTCTACTGGTTTCTACTGGTATTCTACTGGCATTTTTCTAATGGTTTCTACTGGAAATCATTTCACTTTCCATATTCAAACCAGTAGAAAATTTCCAGTAGACACCAGTAGAGATTCTAATGGTTTTTCTCTACTGGTTTCTACTGGTTTTTCGTCCTGGGTATTTGGTATATGTGAAAATGTGAATGTCTTGTTATCTTCTTTGACATTCAGTTGCTCAATTCTGGGCATCACTGAAACATGGTTAAATGCAAATTCTCCTCCACTTTTTACACTTGAGGGTTACAAGGCAATTCGTAAAGACAGGGGAAAAGGCCGTGGCGGTGGTGTTCTCATGTATATTTCAGAATCATTATCATTCAAAATCAGACATGATCTCTCACTTCCTAGCGAAAGTGCAGAGCTGTTATGTGTTGAGGTTGATCTTCCGAGAGAAAAGAATTTTATTGTCTGTATAGTATATAGGCCTCCACATACAGATATTGATAGTTTTTTAGGTGATCTTGAATCGCTTATGGCAACCATCAATTCTTTGAATAAGTCTGCTTGTGTAATGGGTGACTTTAATATAGATTTATTGAGCAGGACTCCTAATGCTCTTCGATTTCAAAATATCTTAGATTCCAATGCGTTTAATGTAATGATTGATAAACCAACTAGAATAAGTGAACAGTCATCAACACTTTTAGATAATATCTTCGTGAAAACTGACAAAGGTTATTTTCAATCTGGTTTATTTTACTGTGAGATATCTGATCATCTCCCTGTGTTCTGCATGTTATATGACGTACATACGATTGGAACTAAGAAAAAGGAAATTGCCAAAAAAAGATATATTACCGAAGAAAACATTTCGTGCTTAAATGATGACCTAAAGTCGGAAGATTGGAGTAGTGTGCTAGCATGTAATGATGCTGAGATGGCTTATGAACTATTTTGGAAAAAAATCTATCTTTTTTTTGATAGGCACATTCCAGTTTTAAAGCAATCCAATAGTAAGAGTACAGGAAAACATCCATGGATTACTAAAGGTATTCTACGGTCTATTAAAAGGAGAAATGTCTTATACAAGAGAAGCAAAAAGAAACCTTCACCGGACCATGTTCATGAATACAAGAAATATCGAAATAAATTGACGTCAATTATCAGATCCTCACGAGAAATGTTTTACTCCAAACGGTTTGAGAATGCAAGTGGCAATATGTCTTCTACCTGGAGAATTGTAAAGGATATTTTGTGTAAGCGCAGCACGACTGAGGCCCCACAGAAAATATGTCATGAAGATAAAGAAATCACTTCCGCAGATGATATTGCTGATGCCTTCAATGTCTATTTCACTAATATAGGTCCAGTCCAGGCAAATAAAATAAATACAGAGGGAACTAATTATAGGCAATATCTTAGTGAGCCATCTGAACACTCTCTTTTCCTTATGCCAACTGATTGCATAGAAGTACTTAATATAGTGAAGTCACTGAAAAACAGTCATTCTTGTGGTCATGACGAAATGAGTACATCATTGCTGAAACAAATCATTGGTTCTATTGTAAGGCCGTTAGTTCATATTTGTAATGTTTCGATGTTGACTGGTGTATTCCCATCACCCCTAAAATTGGCCAGGGTTATACCTGTTCATAAAAAAGATAATGTTATAATGTTATAGACCAATCTCAATATTACCTAGTTTTTCTAAGATACTAGAGAGAATTGTTTACAATAGGCTGTATAACTTCCTTGACAAAAATAGATGTCTTAATCCTGACCAGTTTGGATTTAGGAAATCTCATTCAACCGACCATGCGTTGCTGAAATTTTATGACCATGTATCTCGAGCTCTGGCCGCCCGTGAGCATGCCGTTGGTGTATTTATGGACCTCAGCAAGGCTTTTAACACGCTTGACCACTCAATTCTGTTAGGCAAACTAGAGAACTATGGAGTGCGGGGCATTGCCTTACAATGGTTTACTAGTTATCTGTCCCAGAGAAGGCAGTACACATGTTTCAATTCTGTGAATTCCAACGTATTAACGTTAAAGTGCGGTGTCCCGCAGGGTTCCATATTAGGTCCGCTGTTATTTCTCATTCATGTCAATGATATTTGTAATGTATCTCCCACCTTGAATTTCATATTATTTGCTGATGATACAAGTGTTTTCTTATCTCATCGTGAAATCCACACACTTGAGAATATGATTAATAAGGAGCTTCCTAAATTAACTCTTTGGTTTAGAAGCAATGTACTTTCTCTCAATGTACTAAAAACTAATTATATTCACTTTAAAGGTCGAAAGTCTTGTGATCAACACCAGCTCAATGTATTACTCGATGGTGTCCTATTAGAGAAAAAGACTTGTACAAAGTTCCCTGGGGTACATATCAATGAGACTCTTGACTGGAGTGATCATGTGAAGAGCATTATAACGCCAATTTCTCGCAATATTGGCATATTGTACAGAGTAAAATATTTTGTGCCAATCAGAATACTTCTTGTGTTGTACAACACTCTTGTTTTACCTTATATATCTTATTGTAATATTGTGTGGGCGACATCCAGGAATATTACTGAAAATATCATACTGTTGCAAAAGAAAGCTATTCGCATATGTGCTGGAGCTGGGTTTCGTGACCACACTAATCCTTTATTCATCAAACTAAAGACCTTGAAGGTCGATGACATAAATTTCCTCCAAACCTCCATCTTTATGTATCGTCATAAATCCAACCTCTTGCCCGTTTCATTTTCTACCATGTTTCAGCCTAACAGCGCTGTACATTCCTATCCAACAAGACAAGCGACTAAGTTGCATGTATCCAATCCACACACCATGTTAGCACATAAATCAATTAGGCATAGGGGTCCAGATGTGTGGAATTCTTTACCAAATAAACTTTGCAATATGTTGACGGAACATTTGTTTAAACGTACTGTCAAGCACATGCTCCTCTCTAACATGTAAACAATTGTTCATAACCTTGTTTTGATGATAAGCAATCAATTTGTTTTGTTAACCTGATGTGAGATTATCTTACATTATGTGGGCCATAGTTTCTATGACTACTTAATGTTCTTAGTGTATTTGTTTTGTCTGTTTGTTTGTTTTTTGGTCTATTAATCGACACCGACCTGACATTTTTGTTCTTGTTTTGCATCTGTTTCTTGTATTATTCATATCATTGGCGTTTATA
The DNA here is from genome assembly GCA_963669155.1 of Arbacia lixula. NCBI lineage: Eukaryota > Metazoa > Echinodermata > Echinoidea > Arbacioida > Arbaciidae > Arbacia > Arbacia lixula. The sequence goes on from OZ022592.1 coordinate 21,241,578, forward strand.
TTTTGATATGAATGTGACAACTCCATATTAAAGTGGTTCATTGGGCAACCTCTACCCCCCCCCCCATCTCTTCTCATTTTCGCTTGTATTTTCTTTATAATATTTTTGTATAAAGTGTAGGTAAGGGTTATATATCAAAACAAGCAAGTATTACTTTGAATGCATGTTATATTGAGTGTTATCTTATCTGCATTTGTTATGTTTTTTGATAGGAAAGGTGTGGCAACCCTTCAAGCTGTAAGCTTATATTGTCAGACCTCTGTATGTTCAACTGTGTACAAGTATATGTATGTCTTGATGCTTTGTACATAACTCTAATAGATTATCATTTGTCACATGTATACTTTCTATGCTATTTTTCGTATCACATTGTTTGTTATTGTTGAACTATGCAGGAATGAATAAATAAATAAATAAATAAAATATGGGGATTTGTGAGGAGGGGGGGGGGTACTCAAGACTATTTTGTATACGGAGACGTGGGGGCGTAGGGGTTCTCAAGAATATTTGGTATGAAAGAACGGGGGGTAGGCGAGTGGGGAGGGGTACTCAAGACTATTTGGTATACGGGGACGTGGGAAGTGGGGGGGGGGGGGAGGGGGGGGGGCGGGACTCAAGACTATAGAAGCATGTATTATAACATTACGTATATTTGGTCTATGACATTTTATAATGTGTGATCCTTAGATGACCTACTTTTAAAATATTCTCAAATATCACTGAAATGCAGTCCAAATTAGCTGTTTGTTTTTAATTCCCAATAAAGTGTCACGAATACATCTTGTATACCGGTAAAATGATTTATAAGTTCTCTTATCTTTCTTTCATCATATTAACTAGCTACTTTTATATTCATTCATTATTGTAGTATATATAGCTTAATAATATCATATTGCAGATTCAATTCAATTTAACAATACGCCATTTTAACTTTACCCGGTACCTTATTAAAATGCTGTAAACAAACTCAAAATTATTATTTTTGTTGCTTTATTTTAGTGCACTATGATGTGATTTGACATAGATAACAGTTTGTACTTTCGTTATTTTGTTTGAGATATTATAGGCATGCTTTTTTATCCAAGCGTTTACATTTCTAAAAATAGAAAAAGGTTGCAATAAACGGAATATACAATGTAGGGAGAGGAAGGTGGGGGAGGGGTACTCATGTAAATTTGGTATACGGGGACGTGGGGGCGGGGAAGGGGTACTTAGGTACACTTGGTATACGAGGCATTGGGGCGGGGGATGGGTACTCAAGAATTGTTGGTATACGGAGACGTGGGTGGGGGCAGGAAGGGAGTAGTAGGGGGGGGGGTATGTCACCAATGCTCACCTAGGATATCGCATATAACTCTGCAGCCATTTTATGAAGAGCTCAATATTGAAATAAATTATTAAAATAAGCCTACTGGTCTGATTATGCTCATACAGTTTTACATCAACTGATTTTCAGTGTGAACTGCCCCATTGATATATACATAATTACGATATATTCATGCTGCCGCCTTACTGGTCCATCATGTCCAAGGATTTACTCGCCAATTAAAACGATCATCAGTTTCCAGATTTTTACATGTTTGGTTCTGTGCATAGCATGTGTCAATATATATTGACATCGACGGATTGCACGTCGCCATTTTAAAATCTCGTTCGGACTAGGCCTATATGATTATTTTTCACGTGTTGGGGACATTGTTTTTAGTTGCCTTTGATGATTCAACGAGTATATCAAGTCAGGAGGGGGAGGGGTTGTGACCTGAGACTTGAGATCTCCAAACCATAATGACATATTAGTTATTAGATTCTTGAAAGGTCAGAGGTCATAAGGTCATTCTACTTTGCCAAAATTGGCTGAAACTTGCCCCCCAATCGATATTTTTCACAATAAATCCATATCCAATGATTAAATTTCAACCAAACATGGTACAGGGATGGATCACGACGTGGAGGTAGACTGATGAAGTATTTGGTACAGTCAGAGGTCTTAATGTCAATGTCCTTGCTTAAATTGGCTATAAAAGATTGTTCCCAAATTCATAGTTTTCACACTAACTCCAAATGCAATTCCAACCAAACATGCAATGATGTATCATTGCGTGGAGGTAGACTGATTACATTTTGGGGTAAAGTTCCTGAAACGTGAAAGATTAATGAATTTTACCAAAATATTGGCAAAAAGTTGCTAAAAATCTTTCTTTCCAAATAACTGAATTTAATAATCCCATTTCAAACAAACTTGATACAAGGTTGTATGACTCAATTTAGATTGGAAGTCAAAGAAATGATGGGTCAAAGATCAATTGACATTGCCAAAAATGGCTAAACATTGCCCCCTAATGATATCTTTTTTGATATAAGAGAAATTGAATGGTTAACTTTCACACAGAAATTCAATGGTACATTGACAATGATGCATACCAATCCCTGTTGCGTCTCTCCTGCTCAGACCACATCATAAGTCTTCTAAGCATTCTCTCACCCAAACCACAAATTGACCACGCATCTCCATCTATACAAGTAATCCCCACAACGTTCTCTTTGTTTCTTGATCAAGCCACCAGGCAGAGGCAACATCCCTAGCTTCTCCCATATCCAAGATGTAAATGTTACCCCAATAAGTTAGACCACACCCCCCGAATCCTGTTGTTTCTCATGTGGCTCCTGGGGAAATTCTTAGGTTAGGGAGATGAGTTGAGACCTTCACCCAGCGAACACCTATACATCTTGCTCTACATCATTGAACCTGGAATATGTGACTTGTTCTTTATACATACTCTTGTACTTAACATGTCTCAACTGAGTTAAAGAAATCACAAAGTCCCGGAGCAAATGGAAGAGAAAAGAGGAATAAATTGAACAAGGTGGTTCGCGAACCACGAGCATGACGAGTCTCGCCTGATTTCGCAATCAATTAACAGTGCTAAGTTCTTTCTCAAATATTTAAAATGGTGCCTAGATGACCTTTGACCTAACCATCCTCATCAACACACATGCGGTATTACCCAAGGATCATTTGGACCAAGTATGAACACAATTAATGCAGAAAAAAACTAAGAGCAAGTTAAACCAAAACTTTAAGAACAAGCCCCGGCACATCTGTGCCAAGTTTGATCCGACCTGAAATAAAGAAACGTCCTTTAGTTAAGAACATACTTTAAAAAATGATGGACATGGTCTAATATCATTTTACCTTTTGACCGCTAGATGACATATGACCACATCATCTTAATGAAGACACATGTAGTATTACCCAAGGATCATTTGTACCAATTGTGATCACAATTGATGCAGAAATAAAGAACTGAGAGCAAGTCAAACGAAAACTTTGAGAAAAATGATGAACACGGCCTCATATCATTCGACATTTTGACCCCTAGATGACCATTGACCCCATCATCCTCATGAAGACGTATGTGGTATTACCCAAGGATCATTTGTACCAACGTTGATCATAATTGGTGCAGAAATAAAGAAATGAAAGCAAGTTAAACAAAAGCTTTAAAATGTTTGTAACAGAGCAACAGACTAACAGGGAACGTGATTAATATGTTTCTGCCGAACTTTGTTCAGGCGAGACAAAAAGGAACCATATTAAGAGGCTGTTCTTTTTCAAATGTGACCCCCCATGTTTATTTTTACTTTTTGGATTTTTGGATGAAAAGGAGACCCATATCTAAAGGACTTTGTTTTTATTATTTTATGGTCATCCTTCCCAGAGGCACGTCCCCGTATATACCACAAACTCCAGAAAAGTCTGAATTATTTTTTTCTTTGCCTAACACCGCCCCGCCCCCTCTCCCACGTCGTCTAATACCAAATGTTTGTGAGAACCCTGCCCCCCCCCCCAGTCCCCGTTTACAAAATATTCTTGAGTCCCCATTTACCAAATAGTCTTGGGTATCCCTCACCACACGCATCTCCCCCACGTTCTCTCATACCACATATTTTTAATAACCCCTACCCCCCCCCCCCCGCCAGTCCCCGTATTCAAAATATTGAGAACTCCTATCCCCTACTCTACATTCTTGTGTACCCCTCCTTCCCCGCCCCCAATGTTCTATTTTACAAAACCTTCTTGAGAACCCCCCCCCCTCATCAACAGCCAGTCCCATTATACCAAATAATCTTGATTACCCATCCCCACCCCACCCCCACGACCTCTGATACACGAAATATTCATAACCCCCCCCCCCCCCCAGCCCCGTAGGCTCACCGATTTCCAAGAATCAACTAGTTCCAGTTAATTCGGCGGGAACCGGGGGGGGGGGGGTACCCAAGAATATTTTGCATACAGGGACTGGGGGTGGGACACTTGTTATGAAGAATATTTGTTATGAGAGAACGTGGGGGAGGCGGGTGATCGGGCGGGGGGGGGGGGGGGACTGAATAGATGGGGACGGGGGGGGGGGGAGGTTATATGGCTCCCCTATACTACCTGGTATTCGAGCTTCCAACAAGTTCTTTGTTTTCACAGAATTTGTATCCCACGATTATTCGTTGTGTATTTGGTGAATGACGTACTACTAGACGGTGGGCTACCTACACCCCCTATTCTCCCCTCCCCCCCCCCCCCCCCATTAGCCACAATGTTTTTTTTTTTTGTTTTTATCTTAGCCAGGAGCTTCGGCTATCAGAATCTACCCGTTTGCCATTGCGCTGTTGGTGGGTGTGGTCTACAGAGCCGTTGCCATGGGAACGCATCAGTGAAATATTGGAATTTTTAGAAATTGCCATCCTCCTCTCAAATATCAACATATAAATACAAAATTAGTGTCTAACTATACATGTTACAAGTTACCCAGTTGATTCTGATCACAATCTAAGACATTTAAGGTCACAATCATACGAAAATATTGGTTATTGGCTTATTGCCATGGAAACGATACAAAAAGGATATTTTTTTGTAAACAATTGAAATATATGTATTTAGTATGCACAATCCTATATCTAAAACTATGAATATCAAGACGTCACAATCATAGCATTGGAAATTGAGGTGTTTCAAGTGTTAACAATCACGAACAAGGCATTTATAGCAATATTGTGTCTCGCCCACTTGCGAATATAACCAGAAATATCGCGATCACCGTTGCTACGCAAAAGAATTGTATCCCTGGCTGATTGTGAAATATCTGCCATAGAATGTAACATTCCATAAATGAGAAGGGCTATTTCACGCAATGCTACTTCCTCTATCTACTCCCCCTCCCCCACCTTCCCCCTTCTTTGAGATGGAATAAAAAGCCTCCACCAAGTTCTATTTGATTAGACAAAGACAAAACAGGATGATAATCAGTTGCACAATAGAGGCGAAGTAAACTTTGTCTCTGGGGGTCATAAAAATGTAAAATGTAGTGCCTGCCTGTAAAACCTGTGAAAAACTGAAACAAACAAATAAGCATTTTTAAACAGACAACATCAAAATCAGGTGCAAAATAGTGACTAGGAAGCCTTCACCAAGAGTCTTGCAAGTAAACTTTAATGTATGACCTCAAATGACCTTTGACCTTATCATTTGACCTCTTACAGCACAATAACATGCAGGTGCCCCCAGTGCATCCATCATCCAAGTTTGATTGCCATTGTAGCAACATGTGATGAGTTATGTGTGATAAGAGAGTCTTGCAAGTAAACTTTAACGTATGACCTCAAATGACCTTTGACCTTATCCTGTGACCTCCAACGGTACCATAACATGAAGGTACCCCCAGTGCATCTATGACCCAAGTTAGGTTGTAATCCAAGCAACCTATGTGATGAGTTATGTGTGATAAGAGAGTCTTGCAAGTAAACTTTAGCGTATGACCTCAAATGTCCTTTGACCTTATCCTGTAACCTCCAACGGTACCATAACATGAAGGTACCCCAAGTGCATCTATGACCCAAGTTAGGTTGTAATCCAAGCAACCTATGTGAAGTTATTTGTCAAAAGAGAGTCTTGCAGGTAAACTTTAACGTATGACCTCAAATGACCTTTGACCTTATCCTGTGACCTCCAACAGCACCATAACATGAAGGTCCCCCCAGTGCATCTATGACCCAAGTTAGGTTGTAATCCAAGCAACCCATGTGAAGTTATTTGTCAAAAGAGTCTTGCAGGTAAACTTTAACGTATGACCTCAAATGACATTTGACCTTATCCTGTGACCTCCAAAGGTACGATAACATGAAGGTACCCCCAGTGCATCTATGACCCAAGTTAGGTTGTAATCCAAGCAACCCATGTGAAGTTATTTGTCAAAAGAGAGTCTTGCAGGTAAACTTTAACGTATGACCTCAAATGACCTTTGACCTTATCCTGTGACCTCCAACGGTACCATAACATGAAGGTACCCCCAGCGCATTTATGACCCAAGTTAGGTTGTAATCCCAGCAACCTATGTGAAGTTATTTGTCAAAAGAGAGTCTTGCAGGTACACTTTAACATAGAAAAAGAGAGTCTTGCACCTACTCTTTAATATATGACCTCAAATGACCTTTGACATCATCACATGACCTCTGACAACACCATAACATGAAGATACCCCTAGTACTTCTATCAACCAAGTGTGGCTGCCATTGCTGTAACAGTTGCCAAGTTATGGATCATAAGAGAGTCTTGCAGGTAAACTTTAACATTTGTGACGGACGACGGACGACGGACGACGGACGGACGACGGACGGACGACGGACGGACGCCATTCGGATCCCTTAGTTTCGCCTTCACCTCCGGTGGGCGAGACAAAAAAGCACCGTTGCTATGACAACACAATGGTGCCCAACATATTGAAAGTACAGAAATGTAAGAAATTACCATATATTTCTCACATGGTGACATGAAAACACAAAATAGGTGTCTACGTATACATCTATCAAGGTGCCCAGTTGATTCCGATTGTAATTTAAGTCGTTAGAGATCACGATCATGATTGAAATGGAAGCTGCCATGGAAACGATGTGAGCCCAAAAAAGCAATTTTGTTAGAAAACCACTAAAATATATGTTAATACACAGAAAAAATTAATCCTAGTTTATAGTTTCATGAATATTTAGATTCTAGAATAGTAGCACTCAAGACTGAGTAATCTTTAAGTGATAACTGTCACGCATAGAATGACTGTTTCTATGACAACACCATGATGCCCAAAATATTGAGCCTACAGAAATATAGGAAAGTGCCATATATTTCTCATATGGTGACATAAAAACACAGAATAAGACAGTGTGTTAGTATACATTTTGCAAGGTGCCCAGTTGATTTTGATCGGAATATAAGTCATGTATAAGTCATGACCATACCTAGAAATAGTTGTTGTCATGGAAACAATGTACAAAAAAGGCATTTTGTTTTAGAAAACCATTCAGATATATGTAAATATGTAGCAAAAAAGTTAATCCTAGTTTGTAGTTTCATGAATATTTAAATACCACAATAGCAGCAATCAAGATTTAGTCATTTCTAAGTGATAACTGTCACGCATATTAGCGAATGTTGCAATGACAACACCGTGGTGCCCAAATACTGAAATTACAGGAATATAAGAAAGTGCCATTTATTTGCCATATGGTAGCATAAAAACAAATGATTATTGTCTAAATATACATTTTGCAAGGTGGTTTTGATAAGAATATTAGTAATTTAAAGTCAACTTTACGGTCAAAATATGGTCATTGCTACGGTAAAAGTTACAGAAAAGGTTATTTCAATGAACATATTCAGTATATTATACAAATAAGGAGATCAAAACTTACCATCAGTTTCTGGTATTATGATGGCTTAGGTTTTTAAATGATATAAATCAATATTATGGTATTCTTAGGTGTTTATGGTCATTTATAATTGGATACTTGCCATGACAACAGCATGATATAATATATGAAGTAGATGTGCAAAGCACATACGAGGTACACATCAAAATCCTATCTCTTTCCCGGTTCACTCTTTTATCCTTTTGTTTTCTTTCTAATTAACCATAAGATATCATAATGTGCATATTTCCTCTCAAAACCATAGTTGATGTTAGTGTGAAGCCATTATCATGACAACAAATCAATCAATTAATCGAATTTCATAAAATGACAAATTTGTAATTTTACCCTGTCAAACTCTTTGAAAGTGCTTAGTTACATATATTAGGTAACTAAAATAAAAATCCAAGTCATTTAATGTCATCACATGTCACAGTGTTTTGAAATCAGTGTGAAGTACTTGGTTGTTGGCATGGCAATGTCTCAAATATATTCATTTCACCCACTTTAACACCAAAAGACACACTGAAAGTGCATAGAAATATGAATTTCAAGCTTTTCAGATGAATGCCTTGCAAGATTTTTTGACAATTATGGTCCTGGTCATGACAAATATTGTGCCTTATTGTAAAAACAATGTACCTTACAAGTACACTTTAATTGTCACCTGCATCACTGTCATTATCCAAAGACTCTTCCTGCACATCTGTAAAACCACATTGTAATATCTATCTGTATCAGGTATCTTATCTTATGCTGGACATCCTCATCTTGAACATGCAACATACATGCATCTAACGGACCCTGTTTCCGTTTGTGTCAATTTTTGGTAATTTTGTGGTGTAATGGATAATTATGCTGACCTTCTATCTAATGGTTTTGGGTTGTTGGACAGTGAAATCAATAGAGCATAGGTGGTAGCCTGAAACTTGTAATTTATGCTCCCCCTCCCCCATAGAGCTTGACTTAAGCTATCGACATTTTGATTGCAATCAACAAGATAGCTATAACAGTAAAATACATAGTTACTTGAGAAACAATATTTTGGTTTCAGTAAACTAGTTTTCAAATAAAACTTCCCCAAATCACGAGTTGGTGTAGCAACAATCCTTGACCTGACCATGGCTTTGATTGATTAGGATAACTTGAACATTTTATTGCATTTAATTTAGAAGCTTCGGGTATTTATCTCTACATATTGTATTATATTGTACTTATATTTTGTTTTCAAGACATGAAATTTTCTGAACGTCCCTTATCTAAATAGTATGTTAGTAACAACTTGTATTTGGCATTACCAAAACTTAAAAAAATGTTTCAGATCTTGATTGCGATCAATAAATTTGAGATAATAGATTATATATGGTGAAATGATATGCATGTTAACCATGTTCTAGAATTGTCATTCTTGATTGGTGAGATACCATGACAATGACAATTAGAAAGCACAAGAGATGAAAGTGCCTCACTTTACATTGGAATTGCTTTGCCATAACAACAGTCATTCGAGGTATGACAGTTATCACTTAGAAATACTTCAATCATGATTACTTCCATTTGGGCATCTAAATATTCATACTACTATAAATTAGGATAAGGTTTTGTGCGAGATATTTCCATATATATTTGAATGGTTTTCTTACAAAATTGCCTTTTTTGATCACACAATTTCCATGGCAGCAACTAATATACTACTATATTAGGCATAATTGTGATCTTTATTGAATAAGACTACAATCGAAATCAACTGGGCACCTTGAAAATGTATACCTAGACACCTATTTTGTGTTTTTCATACACCATATGAGAAATATATGACACTTTCTTATAATTCTGTAATTTCAATATTGTTGACACCATTGTGGTGTCATAGCAACAGTTGTTTCACGTATGACAGTTATGACATAGAAATGACTTAATTTTTATTTTTACTATTCTGGCATGTAGATATTCATAAAAATATAACGGAGGATTAGGTTTTGTGCTGCGTAATTACATGTATTTGAATATTTTTCTAACAAAATGCCTTTTAATATATCGTTTCCATGACAACAACTCTTTTTAAGTATGATCATGACCTTTAATACACGACCTAGATTGTAATCAGAACCAACTGAGCACCTTGATAGGCACTAATTTTGTGTTTTTATTTCCGTAAGCTCAATATTTTTGAATTAGAATTTAGAATTAGTTTTTTTGCTGTGTATTTACATATGTTTGAATGGTTTTCTGAAGAAAAAAAATGACTGTTCATATTTCGTTTCCATGACATCAACTATTTCTAGGTATGATCATGACCTAACATAACTCAGATTCCGATCAGAATTAATTGGGCACTTTGGTAAATGTATACTTAGACACTAAGTTTATGTTTTTATGTTACCAAGTGAGAAATATATGGCACTTACGTATATTTTTTTGTAAGTTCAATATTTTTGGCACCATGGTGTTTTCATAGCAACAGTCATGTTATGCGTGACAGCTATCACTTAGAAATGACTCAATCTTGATTGTTACTATTCTGGCATCTAAATATTTATAAAACTATAAACTGAGATTAGGTTTTTTGCTGTGCATTCACATATATTTGAATGGTTTTCTAACAAAATTGCCTTTTCGGTTCATATCGTTTCCATGGCAACTTCCATTTTTAGGCATAATCGTGATTTCTTATGACTTAAATTAGAATGAAAATCAACTGGGCACCTCGATAAATGTATACCAAGACACTAAGTTTGTGTTTTTAGGTCACCATATATGAAATATATGGCAATTTCTTACATTTCTGTAATTTCTGTATTTTGGGCACCATGGTGTTGTCATAGCAACGGTGCTCTTGTGCATGACTGTTACTGTTAACACTTCAAAATAACTCAGTCGTCATTGATATGAGTCCAGAATAAGTAATATTCACACTTTTAGAAGCAGTTATTTGACTTTGACTAGCCATTTAACATATATGTGAGTTGTTTACTAAAAAAAAAAATGATTTTTTTATCTGATCGTTTCCATGGCAATAACCATTTTTGCGCATGATCGTGACCTTAAATGGCTTAGATCCCTATCAGAATTAACTGGGCAACTCTTGAAATGTATATTTACATACATTTGTTTTCTTTTTATGTTATCATTTAAGAAATATATGACAATTTCGTAACTTCTTCAAATTCCAAAAATTTCATTGACATGTTACCATAGTAACGGCCATAGTGGCCACACCCACCACCAGTGCAATGGCAAACAGGCACATTCTGACAGCTGAGGGTCCTGCCTACATAAAAACATTGTTTGAAATTGTGGCTAAGGGAGGGACCTTTTCGGTTTCTGGCCCATGGCCTATACAGGTGTAGTACTTTTTTTTCTCTCTAAATTCCTGCAGGGGTCTGAAATACTAGACAACGCGAATGTAAAGCGGGACTTCCCACCGCTGGTATTGCGAAATAACCGGATGGGAGTTTCCTTCGCGTGCGTGCATATGTATTTGCGTTCGTATATGCGAGAGCGACGCGATATGGGATAAATATTGACATTTCCTCGAAATATCTCTGTTTAGCTCAACCTCTTTACACCAGTACTAGTACTAATACTAGTGTAGATAAAATTGAGAAAAAAAAAGACTAACCGTCTTATTCGGGACATTGTTTGATCGTAATAATGTTTTTGTTACCATGGTTACATTCATTACAGTATCTATGTTAAGCCTTTATCTGTTCAGAGGACAGCATAAACTGACTTTTCGGTCTTAGTCTAGATGTAACTGAGACTTGCTCCTGTCCCCCATCCCCCCCCCCCCTTGTCCCCAAATATTCTTGAGAACTCCTCTCCCCCACTCTGCATTCCTCAGTGCTCCTCCTTCCCCCCGCCCCGAACGTCCTATCATACCAAATTTTCTTGAGAATCCCCCTCCCTCCCTTCCACAGCCGGTCCCAGTATACCAAATAGTCTTGAATACACCTCCCCACCCGCCCACCCCCACGTCCCCTTGTACGAAATATTCTTGAGAACCCCTCCCCCCCCCCCCCATACAGCCAGTCCCAGTATCTTGAGAACCCCCCCCCCCCCGGCCCCACAGCCAGTCCCAGTATACCAAATAGTCTTGAGTACCGCTCCCCACCCAGCCCCCCCCCCCCCCCCCAAAAAAAAAAAAAAAAAAAAAAAATGATAATAATAATAATAATAAAAAATAAAAAAAATAAAAAAAAATAACAATAAATAAGTTAAATAAATAAATAAAAGAAAAGAGAAAAAATAAAAGAAAATAAAAGAAAAACAAATACGAAATATTCTTGAGAACTCCCCCAGTCCCCGTCAGCTCACCGATTTGCAAGAATCCACTGGTTCCAGTTAAATGGACGGAGACCATGGGGAGGGGTACCCAAGAATATTTTGCATACAGGGACTGGGGGTGGGGCACTTGTTATCAAGAATATTTGGTATGAGAGAACGTGGGGGAGGCGGACGATCGGGGGGGGGGGGGGGGCGGGGGGGGGGTGCATAGGGGCCGGAGGGGGACTCAAGATGTGGGTACGCGAGGGGGAGGGGGGAGAGGTTATCAAAAATATTTGGTATACGAGCACGTTGGCTACCCTATCCGCTATACTATACTATACTTGGTATTCGAGCTTCCAACAAGTTCTTCGTTGTCATGAAGTTTGTAGCCCACGATTATTCGTTGTGTATTTGGTGAATGACGTACTAGTACAGTTTTCCCTCTCTAAATTTCTGCAGGGGTCTGAAATACTAGACTATGCGAAATTAAAGCGGGACTTCCCACCGTTGGTATTGCGAAATACCCAGATGGGGGTTTCCTTTCGCGCGCTGGTGCGTGCACTTGTGTTTGATATGCGAGAGCGACGCGATTAAGGGATGCATATAATAACATATCGACATTTCCACATTATTTGGTCAAATTTAGACCTTTCTTTAGCTTTTAGACTAACGTTTTTGGTATGACAACCTCTTTACACTAGCACTAGTCTAGCCTAGAGCAAATTTAGAAAGAGACTAACCGTCTTATTCGGGACATTGTTTGATCGGAATAATGTTTTCGTTACCTAGAGTATATACACCATTTATGTTAAGCCGTCAAATGTGAAGAGGACAGCAAAATACTGATTTTTTTTTGTCTTAGTCTAGATCTAACTGAGACTTTACTTCAGATTTGACTTTGTTATTACGTTAATTAGTTAGGTTTATATCTAGAGTAGTAGAGATCGCAGATCCATATATTTGACGTCAACTTTTTTCTCGATTTCACTTACTGATTGCGATGTATGTTCTCACTGTGCCTTGTTGAATGCAGACAGTAAATGTTCAAGTCAGTTATAACCTCGTGTAGGACGTACGAATAATAGTGGCAGAGAGACAAATTAAATCTGCTGTTCTTTGCCAAGTTAACAAGTCATGTAGTCACAGCACCTGCTCGCGATCTCTCAATCAAGTCAAATGTGCACGGCGTGTCGATGTCATGTGGCGTCGAAACGTAACAGTGAGAGCTACATGGTATATTTTGTGGTTATGTGTCGACCCAGCTCGGGGCGCGCGTGTGCAAGATCTCAACTGTGCTATTGCTCTCTCATCCGAACGGACGCGTATAACTTGAGTAGAAACAACGCACCACCATCGCACAGTGGACGCGCGCACACTCACAGTGCTCGACGCGACATGTACCATACGTAGACAGAATGCACGCACACACTGCAGTAGCTGCATACGTAGAGAGAGAGAGAGCATAAAGGGTGACGCACATGCAAGAGGATAGAGAATGAGTGAGTGGGTGAGTGAGTGAGTAAGTGATAGAGAGAGAGGAGATAGAGAGAAGAGAGAGAGAGAGAGAGAGAGAGAGAAAGAGAGAGAGAGAGAAAGAGAGAGAGAGAGAGAGAGAGGGGGGGGTGGAAGAAAGAGCGGGAGATATAGAGAGAGTGATATAGATAGGGAGAAATAAAGAGAGAAAGAGAGAGAGATGGGGGGGGGGGGGGATCTGAGGGGAGGGGGAGGAGAGGAGGCAGGAAATGGGATACAACAAAACGAAAAAGAAGACTTTCGTCTTGCCTTTGATAATAAATCTGATTTTGAAGACGGCTGTGCTAATATGTTCACATTATATAGTAGGCCATAGTGTGACGTCATAAGAGCATGTTGTCAAGACAACTGGCTCTAAACTATGTGGGTAGATCAAACATAGCGAGGACTCTTACTGGGAGTGCCCCAAACTATCCCGCTAGACAATGTCGGACCTGTGAAAGTCTCGAACCAGAACCCGACAGAATATCATTACGAATCACTTAGAAATATTTCAATCATGATTACTTCCATTTGGGCATCTAAATGTTCATACTACTATAAATTAGGATAAGGTTTTGTGCGAGATATTTCCATATATATTTGAATGGCTTTCGTACAAAATTGCCTTTTTTTGTTCACATCATTTCCATGGCAGCAACTACTATACTACTATATTAGGCATAATTGTGATCTTTAATGAATTAGATTACAATCAAAATCAACTGGGCACCTTGAAGAATGTATACCTAGACATTTATTTTGTGTTTTCAATTCACCATATGAGAAATATATGACACTTTCTTATAATTCTGTAATTTCAATATTGTTGACACCATTGTGGTGTCATAGCAACAGTCATTTTATGCGTGACAGCTATCACTTAGAAATGACTAAATTTTTATTTCTACTATTCTGGCATGTAAATATTCATAAAAATATAAAGAAGGATTAGGTTTTGTGCTGCGTAATTACATGTATTTGAATATTTTTTATAACAAAATGCCTTTTTATATATCGTTTCCATGACAACAACTCTTTCTAAGTATGATCATGACCTTTAATACACGACCTAGATTGTAATCAGAATCAACTGAGCACCTTGATAGGCACTAATTTTGTGTTTTTATTTCTGTAAGTTCAATATTTTTGTCACCGTGGTGTTGTCAGTCGTTTAATGTGTTGCAGTTATCACTTTAAAATGACTTAATCTTGATTGCTGCTATTTTGGCAACTTAATATTCATTAAACCATAAACTAGAATTAGTTTTTTGCTGTGTATTTACATATGTTTAAATGATTTTCTGAAGAAAGAATGACTGTTCATATTTCGTTTCCATGACATCAACTATTTCTAGGTATGATCATGACCTAACATAACTCAGATTCCGATCAGAATTAATTGGGCACTTTGATAAATGTATACTTAGACACCAAGTTTATGTTTTTATGTTACCAAGTGAGAAATATATGGCACTTACGTATATTTTTTTGTTAGTTGAATATTTTTGGCACCATGGTGTTTTCATAGCAACAGTCATTTTATGCGTGACAGCTATCAGTTAGAAATGACTCAATCTTGATTGTTACTATTCTGGCATCTAAATATTTATAAAACTATAAACTGAGATTAGGTTTTTTGCTGTGCATTCAAATATATTTGAATGGCTTTCTAACAAAATTGCCTTTTCGGTTCATATCGTTTTCATGGCAACTTCCATTTTTAGGCATAATCGGGATTTCTTATGATTTAAATTGAAATGAAAATCAACTGGGCACCTCGATAAATGTATACCAAGACACTAAGTTTGTGTTTTTAGGTCACCATATATGAAATATATGGCAATTTCTTATATTTCTGTAATTTCAGTATTGTGGGCACCATGGTGTTGTCGTAGCAACGGTGTTCTTGTGCATGACTGTTACTGCTAACACTTAAAAATAACTCAGTCGTCTCTGATATGAGTCTAGCATCTTAATATTCACACTTTTAGAAGCAGTTATTTGACTTTGACTAGCCATTTAACATATATGTGAATTGTTTACTTAAAAAAATGATTTTTTATCTGATCGTTTCCAGGGCAATAACCATTTTTGGGCATGATCGTCACCTTAAATGGCTTAGATTCCTATCAGAATTAACTGGGCAACTCTTGAAATGTATACTTATCTAACCCGCTGCAACCTCCTGCTTTAACTGTGGGTGCAGTGAAGAGGAGTACCGAGAAGGAACAAGATATATGGTCTGTTAGCTTTGCGGTTCGCTGTTCCAACTCGGGCAGGGGAATAGCCAATCAAAACCACCGTTACTTAAATTTACTTAAATGACAAAAGGACGACGTAAATAGAATGCCAAAACACAAGGGTAAATTACAGTATCACTTGGTAAATGGTTTATTAATAGAATATACGTAAATGCTTTCTCTTCTTCGTGACAGTAATTCACAATTCTCACAATTATGACTAACTTAACCGTAAATTATGAACAACTTGATTATAACTAACTTAACCGTAAATTGTTATGCTTAAACTACAAGAGGGGAACGTGCACTTGGAGGGGGATTGGTTAGTGGGAGGATGAATATTAGTTTGTGGCCACTTACTGCTGTTTGCGAAAGTCTCTTCTCTTACTTGAGGTCTTGATCGCGATCGCTCGTGTTACGCTCTTGGTAGATCAGGAACGGGGCTCGGGGACATCAAAAACGTTGACCATGTTGACTGGAACAAATCGGGAACGGGGCTCGGGAACGTCGGGAAAGCAGGAGGACAGGAACAATTCAAGAACACTGGAACACTCGGGGTACAGTTCTCGAACTTAGGAACAATGAAGCAAGAGTCTGACTTGGTGATTTAAGACTCTGTCAGTTCAATGCAATGCTGGAGGACTGTTGTAAACTCTCAAAAGTTTGAAGATAATCCTGTTGCTGGAGGAATGCTGAAAACTCTGCTTGAAGATACTTCTGTTGCCGTCGATTCGTAAAGTTGCAGTTGCTTAATAATTAGTAATGGTGGTGTTAAAGTTGAGTAGGAGCCGGTGTGCAGGGGAAACCAAGTGTGCAGGGGAGACCAAGTGAGGAAATAGGGTTTGGGACTGGGGTTTTATACCTAATTACATATTCAAACAGCATCTATTCTCAAATCATCCTCCATATACTTTGCATTGGCAAGGCACTCACTACCTGCTTGTCCATCACCTAATAATTAGGAGTGACTACCAGAGGTGACCCATAGATACAGACAATTCATTGGTTACAAGTTACAGGAAGTAGGCGGGACAAGAAATTACAATATGCATACATTAAAGGTTACTAGGAATTCTACTACTGCACATGGACTCTGTATTTCCTAAAATTCCTTTGTCCCATTCATCCTGTTTGGTCATTCTCAAGATCAACTAAATCTCTCAGTCCAGATGATTTAAGACAGCATCCAAAACCCACTAAGGTCAAGTAGTAAGAATCCGCCCACACATAATTGCCAGCGAACAATAATGTTTAAAAGTTTCTATCCTCTCTTTTTTTGGTGGAACATTGTGTCTTTGTGTTAATCTGTCAACACGGCACAAGAGTAACACTCCCAGACCTCCTTAATTCATACTCTGGACATCAACAATAGTGCTTAAGCTGCCCTAATCATAATCTCCTCTTTGACGTATCAGCTACCCAATTACTTGTGGGAAGCTTTTCCAAGTTTCCACTGGACTAACTATTATTATCTGCTTTTGCTCAAAACAAGGAAAATCAAAGATGTACTTGTCACTTCCAGGTGTCTGGTATATATCAAAGAAGAAACAAAGAAAGAGGGGAAAGATAGAAGTCAGAAGTAGTCAAAGGTGAATAACCCAAGGGGCAAAGAAGAGGGTCAGAAGTGTGGGAGTGTGAGAGATAGATAGAGAGAGAGAAAGAGAGAGAGAGAGAGAGAGAGAGAGAGAGAGAAAGAGAGAGCAAACAGAAACTAACTTACTTCCTGCCCATACAGGAATGTCTTTAAGTCTTAACATTTATATGATACATTTATATCGATCTTCTTACATTCCCTATATGTGAATATAGTCGTAATCAATAATATAGCGGTATATTCATACCCGCTACACCTACATACAATTTTTTTTCTTTTTATGTTATCATTAAAGAAATATATGACAATTTCGTAACTTCTTCAAATTCCCAAAATTTCATTGACATGTTACCATAGTAACGGCCATATTGGCCACACCCACCACTAGTGCAATGGCAAACAGGCACATTCTAACAGCTGAGGGTCCTGCCTACATAAAAATATTGTATCTATGTTAAGCCTTTACCTGTTCAGAGGACAGCATAAACTGACTTTTCGGTCTTAGTCTAGATGTAACTGAGACTTGCTCCTACCCCCACCCCCTTCCGAAAATATTCTTGAGAACCCCTCTCCCCCACTCTACATTCCTCAGTGCCCCTCCTTCCCCCGCCCCCAAAGTCCTATCACACCAATTTTTCTTGAGAATCTGCCTCCCTCCCTTCGACAGCTGGTCCCAGTGTACCAAATGGTCTTGAATACGCCTCCCCACCCGCCCACCCCCACGTCCCCTTATACGAAATATTCTTGAGAACCCCCCCCCCCTCCCCACAGCCAGTCCCAGTATACCAAATAGTCTTGAGTACCCCTCCCCACCCAGCTCCCCCCCCCCCCCCCCCAAAAAAAAAAAAAAAAAAATACATGCGAAATATTCTTCAGAACTCTCCCAGTCCCCGTAAGTGGTTCCAGCTAATTGGGCGGGGACCGGGGGTGCATACAGGGACTGGGGTGGTGCACTTGTTATCAAGAATATTTGGTATGAGAGAACGTAGGGGAGGCGGGTGATCGGGGGGGGGGGGGGGGGGGCTGCATGCGGGCCGGAGGGGGACTCAAGATGTGGGTACGCGGGGGGAAGGGGGGGGGGGGAGGTTATCAAAAATATTTGGTATACGAACACGCTGCCTACCCTATCCGCTATACTACTTGGTATTCGAGCTTCCAACAAGTTCTTCGTTGTCATGAAGTTTGTAGCCCACGATTATTCGTTGTGTATTTGGTGAATGACGTACTAGTACAGTTTTCCCTCTCTAAATTTCTGCAGGGGTCTGAAATACTAGACTATGCGAAATTAAAGCGGGACTTCCCACCGTTGGTATTGCGAAATACCCGGATGGGCGTTTCCTTTCGCGTGCTGGTGCCTGCACTTGTGTTTGATATGCGAGAGCGACGCGATTAAGGGATGCAAACCAATGTTTGTGAGATCAGCGAAGATGATGGACATAATTAAAAATTGATATCATTAAGCCAATTTGCAGAATATTCATAATTGAACAAGTGTTCATTATAATTCATTATGAAAACTTTTACTTAAGAGCTTACATTGTACTTATAAACTTAAAGAAAGTACATGTACTTATGTACTTAAGGAAAAAACAGGATTTTCTCTGCCCCCATTATTTTAGGGTTTGTTGTACCAATTATGCAAATTCGATTAACTTCATCCCTCTGAATAAGTGTCCACCATTATTCACTATGAAACCAGTGGTTCAACACGTACATTACTTTAATCATGTACTTCATAAAGAATAACATTGGAATATAACATGTTTTTCTGGCTTCACCCCCCCCCCCCTTTTAGAGAAAATTCTGCAAATTCTGCAAATTAGCTAAATGAAATCAACTCATGAGTACGTCTATCATCCTCGTTCAACTCGCGAACATAAGTTCCAACACTTACATTACTTTAATCATGATCTTGTAAACGAGAACATCGGAAAACATGCTTTTCTCTGATTGTACCCCCTTTTTATGCAAATTATGCAAAGTTTTAGTATCAACTTGTAATCATGTTCATCATCTTCACTGACTTCACAAACATTGGTTTGCACACTTTGATTATTCAAATCAGATACCTAGGTGTAATAACAAGTGTTCTCCTTAATTTTCTATCACAAATGCTAATTTGCATAATATGCAAATTTCATAAATTTCCCATGCTTGGATTTTGGGGGACTTTTTTCTGGTGTTTAGGATTCTGTTGCCAGTGGGTCAGGTGTGGTGTAGGAAAGATATGGTGTGTATGTGTGTGTCTGTAAGTGTCTGTGTAAGTGTAAGTGTAAGTGTTTGGGTACGTATGTGTGTAAGTGTCTGTGTATGTCTGTGTGTGAGAATTTGTGTGTGTCTATAAAAAAATTATGTGCATATGTGTGTCTTTATTATATCTGTGTCTGCATTTATTAGGAAAATTGGCAGTTCTATATTGTTGTTGTTTTTGCAGCAGTAGTATGTCCTTCACATTACGTCTTTTTTGTGTTTTGAGGATGTGGCATTAACGCATTTAGAAAACCTAAACAACTACACTGTTCTCATTTTGTTAGAAACTAGATGAAAGAGTAGATGACTGCAACCACAAGACTGGAAGAGAAAACGAGTGAAAGAAACTAAAAGTTGGTGACAAAACCAACTCTTCAATATAAAAAATGATGTATAGAAGTTTCAGAGCTCAGAACAAGCGATATTATTTGATAAAAACTGAATGAGAATCTACGACGATATGAATATGTGACAATTTCATAATTCTCACTAAAATTCTTAGATTAGCACAGGCAGTAAAAATATACAATTCTGAGAAGTTTGGAACTTCTAACACAGCCTTATCAGTTTCATAAATCAGAATTACAATTGGTGAAAAATAAAACAGTAGCAAGCTTAAAGGTGATATTCATAGGAAAGAAAATCAAATAAATATAGTTTATTTTGTAATTGAATGAGTTATTAAAGCAATTTATGCAGCAAACATGCCATGAAAGTATTCAGTTATATGTTTAATGAAAGTCAAATTTCACTAAATTGACTCTCTTCCTGACCTACGAAATCGCCTTAGGGAAAGTGGCGTTGTGTGTACGTCACAACCGGGATATGCTTCACAACGACCATTGTGTATCACACCTGTTAATCCACTAGCAACTTCCATCACAATTTCATTAACAATGCCTGATGCTTCTGGCGGAAAAGGAGCTGCGGATTGGCATGTGTGATGCACAATAACGCCTCCCGTTTCTTACGTCAGACCTGAAGGCCGTTTCGGATGACAGTAGGTCAAATTTGTCCCCGAGAATATGGTGATTGTTTTCACCCTAATTTCGCTTTTTGGAAAGTGATATAATTTTTGAATGTCATCCGAGCTCATTGCATGGCTTATAAGCTTTCTGTAGATGAATATCTCCATATTTTTGGATTTTCTATGAATATCACCTTTAACATTTTGAACACACATAGACACATGGAGATACATGCAGTCATACGTACAGGGAGAGTGAGAGAGAGAGAGAGAGAGAGAGAGAGACAGACAGACAAAGAGAGAGACACACACTCACACACACACACACACACATACAAACATATAAAAATTCTGCACACGTGCATGCACATACACACGAGATACACAGACATGATACACACATGAACAGAAAAACACAGACACACAAAGACACACATCGACACAACCAGACATATAGACACAAACAGATACACATGCACAGGCACACATATACACACACAGAGATACACAGTCACGACCAGACACAAACATACAGACATAGACACAGACATATACAAACATACAGACACAGACAAACACACACACACAGACACTAATAGAAAAACAAACACACAGAGACACCAAGAGTGACATGGACATTATACGTACACCGAGACAAATGCACAGACACAAACAGACACACCAACATTACATATACAAAATCATACACACGCTCACACAGATCGACCCACAAGCAGGCACACACACACAGATAATACAGATATATACACAAACGGACACACATAATCAAATACAGGCACGCAGATACTTCGAGAGACACAAATACGCAAACAGACACACATCAAGACAAATACACACAGACACAAGCACATACAAACACTCAAACACACAGACACCCTAACATACACATGCAGACGAGCACACATACACACGCAAGTACACGCAAACACAGACACTTACACATACCCACAGACAATGTAATGTGCTTTGATAATGACTGGCGACAATTTGTGCGGCAACACATAAGTCCTACTCATCCAGTTTCCATCCTGTTCTTTATCTATAAACGAAGTTGGTTCGTTGACGCGATCCTATAGGGTGCGACTCTCTTGACCCGGGGCCTTTATCGAGGGACGGGTGTTTTCCTACGAAGGGGAGAGGCGTGACAAACTCTATCAATCAACCTTATGCCTCCTTCTTAACATAAAATATGTGCAATGTTACTTCCAGATTCACCTACAGATAGAGTTTACTTGTATAGTGTCTCATTACTCTACGATTTAATTGATTTTCTACTGGAGTTCTGATTAGTTTGATTGCAGAAGACTCTTGAAATTAAACTATACGGGCACCACACATACCATCACAGCACATGAAACTAACGCAAACAAATAATCTTAAACAATTTTTCATGTGTAAAATATTATATTTCTCGAACTCCCCATTGTTGCTATTGCCACAGTTATTACAATCACGACACAGTAAATGCAAGTAACAACGTCTACTAACAAATACAAGCTCGGGCCATCTACAAGTGTTCAGCGATAATACATTCACTCTGTCAGTACCATACCATGATATTCCTATGCCAATCCTAACACAAGATATTAGCTATGGGACTGAGAAGCTTAACTATTGTATATCTCTCTCTGACATGCACTCTTTCATCTATAGGGATCGGGAGAAGGGGGGGGGGGTACTAACATGCACCCCTCCCCTTTTGTCATTAGCCTGCAGCAGGTGTTTAAGGGCCGTAAGGGCTAGTCTACACGCATAGACACATTATGCCATTACCTGTATGAAAACACAGGTCTGAGAGGATCTGGTCAGTCTGATTGGTCAGATCTATGTGTGAAATGGACAGGCTACAGTTTGATTGGTCAGTTCTTTGACTGGCAGGGACAGGCTAAAGTCTAATTGGTCACTTCTTTCTAAGGACATCAGTGAAACCGGCTTATTCCCTCACATTATAAACAGTAAGCAATGAGAAATGAGAGAGTGAATCGCTAGTGAGAAAGTAAATGTTTGTCATATGATCCCTTTTAAGACAAAACAGCTCATTGCTAGTGATATGCTTTTACCTAGAAGAAAAGTGCACCATTCTTACTGTGCCACACAGCAGGAAACTTCTCACATTCTCATATATTAACAATATTACACACTACTAGTTATAATATGGACTAAAATACAAAATATCCACAATTCCCACTAAACACCCTAATACGTACAGATATGATTAGTGGAAAGGTCTTTTCTCAGAAATTAAAACATGACATAACAATAGTAATTACATAAAAAATGGAGCAGAATGTACTGCAAGACAATATAATGGATGACAATAAACACACTGTATCAGCTACGACATTTCATCCCAGTTAGAGTGAAGCCATATGAGCCAGATCATAGTGCCATCAGAAACACATACTTTGTACTTTGTTATAAAAAGGTTTGCTAACAATAACAAGTGCCAGTTAAATTTCATGGTGAAGAATATAGCAAATATCATGAAGGAGTGCAAAAATAGAGTGATTTTTTTTATTGTTAAAACAAATTGTGTGTGCATTATTCACATTTGGGCTGACAAGGAAAGATGTTGTTTGAATGGAAAACAAACCACAGTTAATACATGTAGTTGATTTGAAGAAAGCCAGAAACAAATCTACGAGCTTAAGTTGGAGGAATAATAGAGAGAATCTGAAAAAATGCTGGGTTTGTTTCTTTCCAGATCATTGCTTGGTAAGAATCAGTACAATGTGGAAACTGTACTTAGATTCAGACTCATAGCACAGGGAATCTACTCAAGGCTTGTCACACAGTGCGGTACTTTGCTTGCAAGCAATACAGGGAGAGTTAACTGAAAGAATAGAAATAGGAAAATTAAATGCATCAACATCATCTTATTTGGGACACCATGCATTTATTAATCTGAATGACTCAATTACAAAGTATAATGAAAAATATTAATAACACTGTTTTTCTCTTGGTCCGCATTTCAATAAGTCATGTGCAAACAAACCATTGTGTCTAGTGTCTCCAATGAACCTAGATTTCATAGCAATGTAATATTGGCTTGGTCCTGAACACCTTGTAACAGGAGCAGACTGGACTACAACACAGACATGTCTTTGTTCCTGAAAGCTACAGCTGTCTAATAATGATGGGTGCAAACAACAACATGATGAAATAAGTTGTTTTTGTTTCCCCTGACCAAGGTGCTATATTGTAATATATTTACCTTCTCATGTACATATGCTACATGCAACTAGCTCTTTTCTATAAAGCTTGTAGAAATGCATTCATGTAAGACCCAAAATGTGCTAACATGCAAAGCACTCGTGTAAGAAGTGCAACATCCCTTTGCCCTAATGATTCATAGTGACACTGGGTCAGTGCTGATCGACATGAACTTACCCATGAGAGCATTATGGATAGAGTATGGCCTGCCTCCCTACACATACATGTAAAAGGCTAGAAGGAGGCTAGCATATAACCCTACACACTCACATCACTGTAGGCAATGCAATACTCATCATCACTGGAAAAGGATGAACAACTGTATGCATCAAATAACTTCTTTGGGTCAGCAACTACTGGACATCCTAAAAGCACAAAAGAAAAATCCCACATTTACCACTATTGACACCAGGCACACCAGTGAAATACAGTTAAAACTAAAGGAATTCAACCGTATACAGTCGACTGGTATGCCTCCGCCCTCCTGCGTAGTCACTGAACTATTGCCAAAATCTTGAATATTTAGTCACATTTCATCTTCTAAAGCATAAAAAACTTGATATTTGGCTATGGAATACAACTTCAATTGACAGACAATGTATGAATTTAAATATTAAGACTTGACCTTGACCTATGACCTTTTGGCTTAGCCCTATCTGACCCAGCATTTAATCCTTGAATTGTCCTGTCATACATCATCATGGAGTTATGTTTGGTGCAGTTTGGTTTGATATTTCTCTAGCTTTTTAGTTTTGACCTAGATTTTTAACCTTTGACCTACATTACCCCAAACCAGAATTACTTGCCCTGCCATATGTTATCCTTGTGCTAAGTTTCATGAAATTCGGTAGAATATTTTTTAGTTATCACATAAGGGATATCCAGACAGACGGACGGACAACCCAGAAACATAATGCCATCCAACATCTTTGTTGTGTTCAAGGCATGAAAACAAAATATGAAGACTTCCCATGACATTTAAAATAAAGAAAATGTAAATATAAAATTCAAATCCTCAATATTTGAATACAGCTGGCATACATGCACTACATATAGACAAGAAAATAGCATGTTCTGTAATAATACGCATTCAAATTAATTGGTACTGTGTCCCTGTCATGCTAATGTGTGTGGAATAGGGGTGGAAGTTGATATCATTCATGTCATTTGGGCAACATTGATCAGGAAGAAATATAACATCACAAAACTAAAAAAAAAAAAAACACAATGATTTCATTTTATCCCTAATTACTGAGCATAATTTCTCCAAAATGTACACTGGCATGGGATTAACAAAACAAAAAGAAATGTGAAGGATCTTCTTATGATAACCAGACAATGCAAAAACATGACACAGGTGTTCAGTGATCAGACTGCAGAATGACATCAACAGTGAAGAAAAATGAAGGCTATGTTCATGTTACAATACAAATCAGAATAGGTACGTAGGGCAGCTCCTTTCCTTAAATTAATTAAAAAACAAACCTTGTTACCAGATACCAGATATATATCTACTGTTAGGCACAGCGCCCAGTAGGGGATCATCTACAATCGGCATACAGATACAATAGGTCATGTGATAAAAAGTTGGACACGTCTTTGTAGATGCTCCCTGAAGTCTCCATGCAGACGAGTTGTTCACTCTGTCTTCTGGTCGTCATGTTTGTGAGCAGTGGATGGTGGTGAGGCGTTGTCTCCGCTATGATAAGATACATTGTTGTTTTCTACCGGAGTCCTCTCCCGAGAGTGCGAGTGAGACCGAGACCGAGACGGGGTCCGGGATCGGGACCGCGCGTAGCGCGGGCTCCTGGAGCGAGAGCGGTAGCGCTCACGGGATCGGTTGCGGGAACGCGAGCGAGATCGACTACGGCTCCTGGGAAAGAATGGAAGAGTGGAGGAAAGACACAGTAAGGCTTCTGCACTGGACGTGACAATCACTAATGTATGGGAATCAGACTCTATCTATAGAGGAAAGATACAGAGAGGCTTCTGCACTGGACGTGACAATCACTAATGTATGGGAATCCCACTCTATCTATAGAGGAAAGATACAGTGAGGCTTCTGCACTAGACGTGACAATCACTAATGTATGGGAATCAGACTCTATCTATAGAGTACCTAGCTGTTTAATTAATACATATTCATTGTACTCTCCATTTCATCTGCCATCACAGACTCTATCTACAGAGTACTGAAGTGTGACATCATTTTAGCAGTGATTGGCCATTTGGTCCACTCCCGGTTGGTCCACTCTCCATTTCATCTGCCATCACATGTTGACATGTATCAGTTAGGGTTAGGGTAGGGGGTCTGGATTAGGGTTAGGGTAGGGGGTCTGGGTTAGGGTTAGGGTACAGGGTCTGGATTAGGGTTAGGGTACGGGGTCTGGGTTAGGGTTAGGGTAGAGGGTCTGGATTAGGGTTACCGGTTGAGGATATGGTGTAGATTAGAGTTGTTGATAAGTTAACCCAGTATTTTAATCTAAAACAGTATTATAACCATAAAACCGCCGGGGGGGGGGGGGGGGGGGGGGATGTTTCGTGCAATAATGACGCAACATGAGAACACCTTGTCATGGCACTTATTGACTTTCTTCTTTCAAGTCTTGCGGCATCTTTTGAGACCAAATTCGTGACATCCACGCATACCATTACGGAGCCACGCCCATTTTTGTAAACGCATGTGCACAATTTTAATATTTTGTGTGCAATTCCTATGGAAAACAGAGCTCTTTCATAAAACTCATAAAAGCCTACTTTTCCATCTAATCATTTTGATTGATTAATTTTATGCTAATCATGCTAGGTTTTTTTTTCAAATATTTTTTTCAAACCCTTTGACCCCTAGATGTCCTTTGACCCCATCAGCCTCATAAAGAGACACATGTGGTATTACCCAAGGATCATTTCTACCAAGTGTGTTCGCAAGTGATGCAGAAATAAAGAAATGAAAGCAAGTTAAAGAAAAACTTTAACACTTTTGTAACAGGCCAACAGACCAACAGACGAACAGACTAACAGACTAACAGGAAAAGTGATCACTAGGTGAGTCTTTACCGAACTTCGTTCAGGTGAGACAAAAAACAAAGAAATACATAAGAAATTCCCCAAACAATAAAATACATAAGAATTAAAATGAATTTTCAAAGTTTTTTTTGATGAACAACTGTTTAACATATCATAACAGATATACAAACCAAATATTAGACTCGAAATGTTTTTAATTAGCGTTTGATATAATTGTGGACTAAATTTGTATAATTCATTAAAATGAGAAATTTACATTTTTGAAAAATTGAATAAAATAATCTTGTACATTATGACACAGGTGTTGTGCATGCCAAATTTTGTCGTAGTCGCGCGACCGATGGCCGAGATCTTAGGGTGGGGCGATATCACCTCGCAATACCGATATCTGATCGATTGCCCTTGGGACGTATACTTTCGGTAAGAGTTCGGTACGTATTCAATTCATGCAATAATGCACAGAATCTGTTGTTTCGACCCTCGTAAACCTTGTAATATTAATACCTCTTCATAATTGGAAGGGTTGTTCATGGACATAGGACTTGAAAAAAATACCACCTATCACTCACGGTGATGTTTTTCCATACCTCAACATTGATTGTGGATGAACTATTGCAAGAATGAAAAGACACAAACAAGATGATGACTATAGAATGTTTGTGGACCAGAAGTTCATATCCCAAGAATTAAAAGTAAAAAAATTAGAGCGCCACACGCATTCAGATTCGGAGAGCTATATGCAATAGGGAGAATTGAGCACATCTCACAGAATTGGAAAAAAAAAGGCGATGATACAAGCACCTCCCCAAAAATATTGGAACCCAAAATGAACTGAAAGGGCATATACTGTACTGGGAAGGCAAAAAAGCCTTCAAAAGGTGATCATGAGCATTCATCTTGCCAATGGTCTTAAATTCATGTATTGTCTATTTTAGAAGCTTGCTGAAAGTTATTTGCCCTCAAATGATCCACATATGGAGTAATTAATGATTAATGATTAAATCTCTAAAATGTTCGGCCCGAACATTTTGAGGATTTGTGATTTAATCTCTCATTTCTCCAAATGTAGATCATTTGAGGGCAAAAAACTTTCAGCAAGCTTCTAAAATAGACAATACATGAATTTAAGACCATTGGCAAGATGAATGCTCATGATCACCTTTTGAAGGCTTTTTTGCCTTCCCACTACAGTATATGCCCTTTAAAGCAGAATTTCTTTTATGGTTTTCTCATCATTTCCTTCATGAAACTGTTTTTTAACAAATCTCTTAGTACTTCTACACATGCCATGTCGATTACATCTGTATGGTCTACTTGTGTTACAAAGCTCTGCAGTGAGGGAGCGTGCACACCTACCTCTTGTAAGCAGGTAAACGACGTTTGGGAGATCGGCTTCGGGATCGATAGCGTCTTGGAGATCTGTGTGAACACAAAATCTATGAGATAAATGGAATATTCCAAAGTGCAAGTCCGTCCACCCCTCCCCACTAATCGCTTAATCTATGAGATAAATGGAATATTCCAAGGTGCAAGTCCCTCCACCCCTCCCCACTAATCGCTTAATCTATGAGATAAATGGAATATTCCAAGGTGCAAGTCCCTCAACCCCTCCCCACTAATCGCTTAATCTATGAGATAAATGGAACATTCCAAAGTGCAAGTCCCTCCACCTCTCCCCACTAATCGCTTA
>OZ022592.1:21275294-21359214 GCA_963669155.1 Arbacia lixula
GAAAATTCAATATTTGAAAGTTGGGTCAGATAGGGCTCAGCCAAAAGGTCATAGGTCAAGGTCAAGTCTTAATATTTAACTTCATACATTGTCTGTCAATTGAAGTTGTATTTCATAGCCAAATATCAAGTTTTTTATGCTTTAGAAGATGAAATGTGACTAAATATTCAAGATTTTGGCAATAGTTCAAGGACTCCGCAGGAGGGCGGAGGTATACCAGTCGACTGTACACGGTTGAATTTTTCTAGTTTTAAGTGTATTTCAGTGGTGTGCCTAGTGTCAAAAGTCGTAAATGTGGGCTTTTTGTTTTGTGCTTTTCGGATGTCCAGTAGTCGCTGACCCAAAGAGGTTATTTGATGCATTCAGTTGTTAATCCTTTTCCAGCGATGATGAGTATTGCATTGCCTACAGTGATGTGAGTGTGTGGTTATATACTAGCCTCCTCCTAGCCTTCTACATACATGTGTGGGAAGGCGCTACTCTATCCATAATGCTCTCATGTGAGTTCATGTTGATCAGCACTGAACCAGTGTAACTATGAAGCATTGGGGCATAGGGATGTTGCACTTACACAAATGCTTTGCATGTCAGCACATTTTGGGTCTTACATGATTTCATGCATTTCTACAAGCTGTATAGAAAAAAAGCTAGTTACATATCAGAAGGTAAATATATTACAATGTTTTTCTCTCAAAATATAGCACCTTGGTCAGGGGAAACAAAAACAGCTTATTTCATCATGTTGTGGTTTACACCCATCATTATTAGACAGCTGTAGCTTTCAGGAACAAAGACATGTCTGTGTTCTAGTCCAGTCTGCTCCTGTTACAAGGTATTCAGGACCAAGCCAATATTACATTGCTATGAAATCTAGGTTCATTGGAGACACTAGACACATAGGTTTGTTTGCACATGACTAATTGAAATGCGGACCAAGAGAATAACAGTGTTATTAATATTTTTCATTATACTTTGTAATTGAGTCATTCAGATTAATAATACACCACACCTGACCCAGTAGCAACAGAATTTATTTCACTGCAGTGCATTTCAATATGGTCCCTTAACCCTAAATCAATTTGCATAATTTGCATAAAAAGGGGGTAAAAATCAGAGAAAATAAAGTTTTTCCGATGTTCTCTTTTACAAGGTCATGATTAAAGTAATGTAAGTGTTGTAACTTATGTTCGCGAGATCAACGAGGATGATGGACGTATTCATGAGTTGATTTCATGTAGCTAATTTGCATAATTTGCATAATTTTCCCTAAAAAGTGGGGTGAAGCCAGAAGAACATGTTATATTCCAATGTTATTGTTTATAAGATCATGATTAAAGTAATGTTAGTGTTGAACCAATGGTTTCATAGTGAATAATGATGGACACTTATTCAGAGGGATGTAGCTAATTTGATTTGCATAATTAGCATAATTAACCCTAAAATATTGGGGGCAAAGAAAAGTACATGTACTTTTTAAAGTTTATAAGTACAATGTAAGCTTTGAAACCAATGTTCTCATACTGAATTATAATGGACACTTGTTCAACTATGAAAATTATGCAAAGTATGCTAATTAGCTTAATGCTATCAACCTATGAATACGTCCGTTATCTTCGCTGAACTCACAAACATTAGTTCCAACACGTACATTACTTTAATCATAATCTTACATCGGAATAACTTGATTTCCTCTGGCTTTATTTACCCCTTTTTAGGCTTAATTATGCAAATTATGTAGATTGGCTTAATGATATCAACTTTTTGATTATGTTCATCATCTTCACTGATCTCATAAACATTGGGTTGTACACTTAAATCATTTAAATCGAATACCTAAGTTCAATAACAAGTGTTTTACTTAATTTTCTTATACCATAAATGCTAATTTGCATGATATGCACATTTCATAAATTTTCCATGCTTTGATTTTACGGGACTTTTTTCTAGTGTTTAGGGGACCGTATTTAAATACACAAACCCATGCCCTCCCTGGTCGATGTATTCATGAAATAAATCTTTAGTATCATTTTAATGATAGCCTATACATCGGCGTAATTCACTTTTGCATACGTTAATGTCCACATTAAAAATGATAATTAGTGTTACCAGCGTTTTTTTATGATTAATTCAAGATTCAAGATAATTTATTGTCATGTATAAAAAATACACAACATTTGCTTTCGGGCATAAAGTTACAAACATGGTGGGCAGCCTATTCATTAAGCCAATTTGCAGACAACTACCACAATGCAATGTGATCACCGCGCACGTCCTAATTATGCCTCCGCCACGAAGTTGTCCGTCCGTCCTTCCGTCCGTACGTCCGTCCGTCCCGAATCCGTTTAGGCAATATCTTTAGAACCGTGAACCAGATTCGCTTCAAACTTGGTACATGTGCGTATTGCATAAAACCAATGAATTATGTAAAATTGGGGTCAAATCTGATTGAGGTCAAAGGTCAAAGGTCAATGAACATTGTGAAAAATTGCCCCAAATTGACCCTTTTCACATTAAAGCCAAAGAAACAATTCTCATCAAACATGGTACAAAGATGGATCACTACTTGGAGGTAAACTGGACATTCCGGATAAAATTCCTGCAAGTTTAGAGGTCAAAGGTCAATGAACATTGAAAAATTGCAAAAATTTAACCTTTTTCACAATAAATCCAAGTCCAAGGATGTAGTTCTCAACATGGTACACGGATGGATCACTCCTTGGGGATAGAAAGGTGACATTTTTGGTAAAATTCCTGAAAGGTCAGAGGTCAAATGTCAATGAACTTTGTTAAAATTGGGTAAAAACTGCCCCAAACTTTATATTTTTCACAATAAATCCAAATCCAATGGTACATTACCACTTAAACATAGTGCAAAGATAGATCACTACTTGGGGGTAGACTGATAACATTTTTGGTGAAATTTCTCAAAGGTCAGAGGTCAAAGGTCAATGCACTTTGCCAAAATTTGCTATTTTTCACATTGAATCCAAATCTAATGATTCAAACAAACATGGTACAGTGATGTCTCACTTCATGAAAGTTGACTGGTGAAAGTTTGGGTAAAATTCCTGAAAAGTCAGAGGTCAAAGGCAAATGAACTTTGCCAAAATTTGCTGAAAATTGCCCCCAAATTGATACTTTTCACAACAAATCCCAATCCAATTGTGCATTTCAAGAAAACATGATACAAGAATCACAAGGATACAAGGATGGATTTAGACAGACTGGTTAGATTGGAAGTCAAAGGAGTAACAGGTCAAAGGTCAAATGAACATTGCCAAACTTCGCTAAACATGGAAAAACAGAATAAATCGTCTTTTAATTTCACATAGGGATTCACTGGAACATTCCCAACAAAACAAATTTTCTGAAGATAATCTAAATAGAGATAGCAAAGAGGTGGAGGCATATTTCTCGACTGCGTGGCAGTCGAATTGCTCTAGTTTTTAGCTTGCGTTTTTGCTCATTTTGGGGACGAAATTCAGTGTTTTGATACGCGTTTAGTTCAAAACGCGGTTGCGCTCCTTAAGCTCATTTGATATAAACGCTGTTTCAAATGGGCTCCCTGGGTATATTTACAGTTATCGTCGGCAGTTTTTTTAAGGTTTTCACTTTTGCATTTCCTTTAAGTGGTGGTGGGCTGGTGGGCTGGTCCTTTACCAGAGTGAGGCATGAGCGCCCTCTACCTCCCATAGCTCACTTTTCTTTCTTTTCATCCTTTCTTATTCTTGTCTTTCCTCAACATCCAGTTGCCTATGGCTTAAGAACATCATTGGCTAGGTAGGAATAGGCGCCTGAGCCTGGAAAAGTCGATACCATAGCAAGGTACATAAACACAGATCCTTGCAGTGGTGGCAAAGGCGTGAACCCCATATGACTTAGTATGGGAGGCAACTGGGCTAAATGTTGACCCCCCCCCCCCCTCTTTCTCTCTTCCCTTTTGTATCACTGATCCGGGCGAGAGGAGTAGCGACCCTCGCACGTAATTAGCTATAAATGGAACCATGAATACAAATGCCAAACCAAATCTTATACTTCCAGCGGCGGGAGTCCGCAGGAGATCTGATGCTGTGAGGATTCATGCACGTTCACAATAACGACATGATGATGGCGTACCCTCAAACCCTTTAGGGAGGGGTACGACTGGAAGTTGCAAGAAACCCATGGCAATGTTGACATGTAAGCAGCCCCTCAAGATAGCCACGTTAAACATCCAGACACTGTCCAGGCCAAAGGTCGCAAATAAATACTCTGGATTGAAGACCGAGGAGCTGGCTTGGAATATGAGGAAGCAGAATGTAGAAATATGTGGTATCCAGGAACACAGACAAGTGCACGAGTTAGACCGGGGGGATGACATTAATTGCTATAGTGCTGGGCATGGGTACGAACTTCACACATCATCAGCATGGAGAAATACTATGCAAGCAGCAACAGGAGGAGTGGGTATTGTTATTGGCAAGGTTGCTCGAAGGGCCCTCATCAGTATAGATCGTGTCTCAAATGATGGAGGACTTTCAGTTATTGGCCACGAACACGCTCTTCCAGAAGCGTAGAGAAAAGCTATGGACCTGGATGTCACCAAACAAGACCACACATCAGATAGATTATATTCTTACACGTAAGAAATGGCGTAGGAGCATCATCAACAGTGAAGCATACGGGTCCTTTTCCTCTCTTGGGTCAGATCACAGGGTGGTATCGGCAACAGTAAGACGTAGTCTCAGGGCGCCCAAAAAGCAGAAAATGAAGAGGGTGAAATATGCATGGGAAGATCTAACTGACCGTCAATTGCAAGAACAATATGCAGTGGAGATAAGAAACATATTCCATGTGCTGCAGGGTGAGAGTGTGGAAGCTTCAGAACGCTTTGTTACTGCAAACAAACAAGCAGCAGCAGCATGTCTCAAAAAGGTCAAGAAAGTTAGGCGAGTAGAGCACAGTTCAGATCCTAAGGTCACTGTTGCCCGGAATGAGTTGAAGGCTGCCTATACAGCATTTAACACTGACAATGATAAAGATAGTAAGAGCAGAGAGCAATATGTAAGAAAAAGGGAGAACTTGTATAAGACATAATACACTATTGGAACAGGACAAACTGACTAGGCAAGTAACTGAAGTAGAAAAAGCACATGAAAATCAAAGGAATGGACTGAGCTGGAAGCTCATCAATGACATTTCAGGACGAAAGTCATCTCAGTCTGTCAGGATTCGAGGTGAAAGTGCAGAAAGGAGAGTTGAGTCCTGGTACTCACACTTCAGGAATCTATTGGGCAATCCCCCTGAGCTCTTGGAGGAAAATGAACCAATAACTCCCATTTTCAGTGAATTCCCCATACCAGATGGCCCCTTTACCATAGATGAATACAAGAAAGCTAAAGCATGCATAAAGAGCCACAAGAACAGTGGGGAGGATGGAGTGGCACCTGAAGTGCTAAAGTATGTCCCTGTAGATGACATCATCCTAGAACTCATCAACCGCTCTTATGAGGAAGGGGAGTTGCCAGAACAGTGGTCTACCCTCAACATTATCCCAGTACCAAAGTCAGGGGATCTCTCCAATACTGATAACTACCGGGGGATTTGTCTAAGCTCAGTCGTGGCCAAGACATATAATAGAATGATTTTGAACCGTATCAGACCCTTCATAGACCCACTGCTAAGGGACACTCAGAATGGTTTCCGGCAGGAACGATCAACTGTAGGACAGATCCTAGCACTTAGGAGACTACTTGAAGGAGTAAGAGTTAAGAACCTTCCTGTAATGATCACCTTCATTGATTTCAGGAAAGCCTTTGACAGCATCCATCGAGGTAAACTCCTTGAAATTCTCCGTGCTTATGGCATCCCTGAGAAACTAGTCCAGGCAATCAGTGCCACTTACTCCAAGACGCGTGCTAAGGTCTGCACGCCTGGTGGAGACACAGAGTACTTTTAGATACTGGCGGGGGTACTTCAAGGAGACACGTTAGCACCCTTTTGTTTATTATAGCCCTTGACTATGCTCTGAGGCTTGCCATCAATGGCAGAGAGGAGGAGCTTGGATTCACATTGGTGCCCCGTTAAAGCCGTCGGGTTCCACTAGTAATGGTCACTGACCTGGACTTCGCTGACGATATTGCGTTGATATCAGATACGGCAGAAAAGGCAAGGGAACTACTTCTAACAGTGGAAAGGGAGTGCAATAAGATTGGTCTGCAGCTAAATGCCAAGAAAACAAAGGTGATGGCCTATAACATAAATGACACCTCTATAAGTACCTTAGATGGCACAGTTCTCGAGATGAAGAATAACTTCAAATATCTGGGATCCTGGATCGCCTCGACAGACCAGGACATCAGAACCAGACGTGCCCTTGCATGGAATGCCTTGCATAGTATGAGAAATGTTTGGAAGTCCCAAATTAAAGGTGACATAAAACGCCGGCTTTTTGTTGCAACAGTTGAATCTGTCCTGCTCTATGGAGCAGAGACATGGACACTCACAGCCCAACAAGAGAAAGCACTGGATGGAGTGTACACACGTATGCTTAGGATAGCTCTTAATGTGTCTTGGTGTGACGTCATACGAAATGTCAATTTATATGGTGGTCTACCAAAAGTATCTAGCAAAGTGCGTAACAGGAGAATGAAAATAGCGGGACACTGTTTGAGACACCAGCTATCAGCTAATCCCCTCACACTCTGGGAGCCTAAACAGGGTACTGCAAGAAGAGGGAGAAGTCGGGCCACTTACATTAGTGTAGTAAAGAATGACACTGACCTTGATAGCGTCTGGAGGTGCAACTATTTTAATGGAACCCGAGATGGCATAGGCTGAAGCCTATGCATGCCCTCTATTTAGTATTAGTATTTTAGTGGTTAAACTTTCTTTTATACTTTTACCCTTTAATTGCCGTTACATCACGATGGAAATCTATTCGCCAGTCGGTGAAAAGCAGCAAGAATCGAGCACTCCGCGCAAGCAGCTGGCTACCACGCGTGCTAAGTTGATATATTTCTCATTAGCTAGCGGCTTTTTTTTGCCCGATGTCACGACAGAATATCGAGTATGTTTTGGATACTCGCTAGATCCATGTTAGGCCTGCACTTTTACCGATAAAAATCTTGGAAGATTTGGTTCAATCTCCCGCAAAAATCCTGCAAACGGCTAGCGGGTACGCTTTACCGCTAGTTCTGTTTTATATCGTCTGTATTGAATGTATTTTCATTTGATTAGAATCTTGATAGTTGATCACTCGAACTCAGAAATATATGGATGATGATTCTGCCGTAATTATGTGGTGTAAATACTTCCACTATAATACTGCAATCTTATACGACCAGAAATATTACATGAATAACATTTCATCACTTTGCTCTCAAAGCGGGCGAACGCACAGTGCTTATCAGTTCACCTGAAAAGGAGACAGGGTTTCTCTTTTTTTCAAAACACAAAAAATCGCAACAATACATCTTTTACACCTTCGCATAACGGTTCCGTTTAAGCCTATATTTTTGTTAAGTTAGAGGTGACGGTGGACTTAAGTACCATGTCTATTGTTCTCGCCATTCTCTCCCGCAATGGGGAGCAACGCCGTCTATATTCAGGGAGATTGTGGCGTTGGCAATTAACACATTCTCAACCCGTTGCAACTCGTATATGACAATAAATTTACAAATCAATAGCGGCAAGTGCCCAGCCGTGCCCATCGTGATCATCGCAAATCATGAAACTTTATCATGAAAAGCTGTTTTGTATGCATCATGCAGACACATCTTCCTCTTCTTGAACTCTACATTAAGATTTAAAACCAAATAGCAAAAATATGACTAATATCACAGATCTCCGATTTATTGCCGTATGCATTATGACGTCTTTTTCCCTGCACAAGGCAAGAACATTTTTTTTTTTTTTTGCCGGAAATGCAAATACATCGAAAAAAATAGTTTTCGTGGTTGTTCCAAGCTGCCACAGTTTTAAGAAGAAACGTCGTCAGTAAATAGGTTTTACACATTGTTCTTTCTGAAATCCACGTTACCTTAACTAATTATGATAAATAAAACATTTGTAAATATGTCTATAAATAATTTAATTCTAAACGACGTTAATGCATATAAAAATTATCGTTTATTTTTCTCTCCATTCAACATGTTCATGTTATGAGCGCGATGCGTTCAGAATTGATGTTATTAAAAGCATAAAACAAAAACATGGACAAGACAATGAATTCTGAATTTTTATAGCAAGCTACTATTGCATTTCTGGCACCTCCAGTTTGCAAATACCGTGCTAACGCATGACGAAGTTTCGATCGCTAAATTTCCCAGTTCTCTCGAGTTCCACCACACAGCGATCACTATATTCCCACGAGTTCCGCCGCACAGCGATCGCGACATATTAATTCCCCCGTTCTTTCGAGTTCCGCTGCACAACGATCGCTATATACAGCCAGTCGGCAGGCCCAGAAAATACGCTTCTTTTATTTTCAACTCCGTAGTCGTGACCTTCACTTGACCTCGCGAAGCGCGAAAAAGGTCTCCTTTTCAAAATGCGATATCTCCATGAATAAACCTATTTTCGTACGCTTTCTTGTGCAACTGTATGTTGGAGGTCGCGATTTACCAAGTGTGGAAAAACATTGAATTCAAACAGGCAGAAAATATTGCAAATTCGAGATAAATATGTGGTTCTAATTCAAAAAACGAAAATGAAAATAAATTCTATATTTCAATGTCAGTCGCTTTTGAGGCCCAAACGCTTATAGGTCATCTGAAGCGGAATCTATTGTACTTTTTTTTTAAATACCAGTATTTTTCAACCTCTCCTTGTAGAAGGGTCAGGATCCAGCAAAGTATCAACGATGTTCAAATCCAAAATGCGTGAGACATGACGAAGTTGTGAGCGATCCCAACCAGCCAATCATAGTCCACGATAATAACGAAATGCCAACGGCGATTCAAGGGTCGCGGACTATGATTGGCTGGTTAGGATCGCTCACAACTTCGTCATGTCTCATGCAGTTTGGATTTGAACATGGTGGATATTTTGCTGGATCCTGACCCTTCTGCAAGGAGAGGTTAAAAAATGGTATGTTCACAAACTACAATAGATTCCGCTCTAGATGATATACAAGTGATGGGGGCTCAAAAGCGGTTGACATTGAAATATAGAGTTTATTTTCATTTTTCGTTATTTAATGAGAACCGAATTTGCAATATTTTTTCTGCCTGTTTTAATTCAATGTTTTTTCAGACTTGGTAAATTTCGACCTCCAACATGAAGTTGCCAAAGAAAGTGTACAAAAATATGGTTTATTCATGGAGATATCGCAGTTTGAAAGGGAGACCTTTTCGCGGTTCGAGAGGTCAAGTGAAGGTCACGACTACCGAGCTGGAAATAAAATCGCGTGTTTTCTGCTGCCTGCTGACCAATATCGGTTGTGAAGTCGGTATGATTTCTGAAAATTCGCGTCACTTTCAAGACGAATAGCACAAATGTTTTTTTTTTGAGCCCATACAAAACTGGAATCAAATTCTCCGCTGGAGTACTGGCTTTCCAATGCTGTAACTGGTGTTGCCGTCCAATTTGTAGAAGGGTCAGGATCTAGCAAAGTCTGAGAGCTTACTATCGGTTGCGAAGTCCGTACGATTTCGGATATCTCGCGTCACTTTGAAGACGAATAGCACAAATGTTTTATTTTTGAGCCCAAACAATATTGGAATCAAAATTTCCGCTGGAGCATTGGCTTTTTAGAGCCGTAACTGTCGTTGCCGTACAATCCATAGAAGGGTCAGGATCCAGCAAGGACTGAGAGCTTACATATTTAAAAAAAAAAATTAAGGCCTGTTTTTGAAAGCAAGTAAGAAATAACATAAAAAATCATTTGCGGATTTCGAAAAAAATGAAAATATTTATTAAGAAACATATAATCTCAATCCCTGTCTAAAAAATTCCTGATCAGTACGCTTACAGAAGACACCACCAAAAGATCTCGAGAGCATGTCGAATTCCTTCATAATTTAGGTGCAGCAAAATCTGCGCGTGAGATTTCGCGAGACGAAAAATAAAACGCTTTGAATTTCTTTACCAAGCGAGCGCTACCGATTGACTGTATATCAAATCAATTCCCCCGTTCTTTCGAGTTTTGCTGCACAGCGATCGCTATATATCAATTCCCCCGTTATTTCGAGTTCCGCCATACAGCGATCGCTATATTCCCCGAGTTTTGCCGCACAACGATCGCTGTATATTAATTCCCCCGTTCTTTCGAGTTCCGCCGCACAGCGATCGCTACATATTAATTCCCCTATATTAATCTCACTCGTTCTTTCGCGTTCTACAGTTCCGTCCGATCCTCCCGTTCTAGAACGCCCTCGTTAAGCTCCAGCAGGGCGGTTAATAGCGCTTTTGTTATGCTCTGATCGCCGCGTTTTAGCGCGTTCTCCTTCCAGACGGCACACAATTTAGCGCGTTCTCAGCCGTCCTAGAACGCAAAAGATCGCCAATGAAATACATCCGTTGCGCCTAAAAGAACACCTTTCATTAAAATGCTTTTAAATTAAGAAATAATTAGAAGTCAAACACGAGTACTACATGTGGACCTAGTACAGGCACATGTTTATGTGGTCTGTCGTGCACCGACAGATCACCTTCTAATTTCTTTCGAATTGTCTTTCTTTAATATTTAGGTGGTCTGTCGTACACCGACAGATCACCTTCTAATTTCGTTAGAATTTTCTTTCTTCTTATTTTTATTCCATGCCCCCCACTTTTTTGTGGAATCTATATCTGAACAAGGCACATGTCATGTTTCATCAATTTTTCATCATGTATAGGTATGTACGTGAAAATGTTCTCACAACAATTCCAAGGTCATTTTATAATCGTGACGTCATCTACGAGCAATTTAATGAAAATCTATTATTGTATAAATCTTTTGAACTAATCATTTATATGTTATGAAATTTGACATGCATGAAGTTAATGACGTGACAATTAATTTCAATGGATAAAAATGCGCGCGTAAGCGTACTATAGCGCTAAAAACGCGCGCGCAAAATTTCAAAATGCTCCAAATGAACTAAAAACTGTTTTGCATATGTTTCAGGCCATTTCTAGCATTTCAAAAAATATCGACTTCTATAAATCATTCTAGACCCAGCTGTGCTTGCACGTGTTAAGTGAATGGGAAGATTTGTGGCTCAATGGGTAAGGCGCTGTTTTTAGAACGCGAGGCCCCCGGTTCGAATCGTGGTGTGGGAAGAGTCAATTTTTCTATTCCTTTTGCAATGTTTACTTTGCCACCTTGTTCTGTTCTATCCCTCACTTTGTCATTCTCTTTGATATTTTCTTTCCCTTTTTTCCCTCTCACCCCTTTATCTTACATGACTATTAATTACATGTTGTCTACATTATATTTGACCACTTAGGCAAATCTTTGCAATGTTAGTATGTTGTAGGTGTGCTATGAACTTTCGTTCGCGTTGCATTTGATTTCTTATGAATAGATGGTGTCACCGTGGAAGGTCCATGGTGTCACCGTGCATTACCATCCCATGTCTGTGAACGAATTTGACAATACAGACCACCTTATACTTGTCCACAAGTATGTCTCGTTCAACTTGTTTCTTGCAGAGTCAATTCTCTCAGCTTTATGTAGCTCACAACCGTACTCATGTACTTGCTAATTACGTTACAGTGCTGCCGTGCGTTTTCTATGACCGCGATATCAGCTAACATGAACATGATGACGAAATGATGTCAGATGGTAAAATGTATGTCGCAATATCATACAAGGTCCTGGATGGTACGATCGAGGTTTGACTGGAAGTATCGCGCAACAAAGACAAAACAGAATGTTATGAACTGTGATCTCCTGCACAGGAAGAAAAGCAGCACAACAGTAGCTGAGTCATACACGCGAGCCAAAACGAAACCATTCTTTTATCACTAGAACTTACATAAACTTTGTGATAACGTAAGCCTTATACAATGTAGGAGGCAGTATATTTAATATTTTGCCCAGGCGGAAATTGCATTCTTTTTTTTTTTCTTTTTTTTTTCAAATTGCATTGTGGAGCAAACGTCTCAGCACCTGTGCTTAAATCTCTGCGTGGTACATGAAAGCTCAAGTTTGAAGTCGGACGAACTTAAAGTAGCTGATCAAGGTAAGATGGCCTTCGTTTAAACCAATCCTTCGTTATACTTTGACCATGATGACGACGCTAGACACATTTCTCTTTCCGTGAGAGAGAAAGGGGTGGGTGGGGCCAAGAAAACAGAGAGAAAGGATGAGAAGAAAAGAGAGAGAGAGAGAGAGAGGGAGTAAAAGGATGCAGAGAGTTTTCTTTTTTCTGTTTTTCCTTTGTCTCTGTATGTCTGTCTGTCTGTCTCTCTCTCATCCATTCTCTCTCTCTCCCTCTCTACCCCCCCCCCCTCTCTCCGTCTCGCTCTATTCCTCATCTCCGTCTTTCTTTATTAGGTGATCTGTCGCAACCGACAGATAACTTTCTAATTTCGTTAAAATTTTCTTTCTTATTTTTATT
The DNA here is from genome assembly GCA_963669155.1 of Arbacia lixula. Taxonomy (NCBI): domain Eukaryota; kingdom Metazoa; phylum Echinodermata; class Echinoidea; order Arbacioida; family Arbaciidae; genus Arbacia; species Arbacia lixula. Next base: position 21,287,822 of record OZ022592.1, read on the forward strand.
CCATGCCCCCCACTTTTTTGTGGAAACTATATCTCAACAATGCACATGTCATGTTTCACCAAATTTTCATCATGTATAGGTATGTATGTGAACATGTTCCCGCAACATTTCCAAGGTCATTTCATAATCGTGACGTCATCTACGAGCAATTTAATCAAAACCAATTATTGGATATATCTCTTGAACTAATAGGTTATAATTATGTTATGAAATTTGACATGCATGAAGTTAACGACGTGACAATTAATTTCAATGAATGAAAACGCGCGCCTACGCGTACTTAAGCGCAATAACGCGCGCGCAAATTTTAAAAATGCTCTAAATCAACTAAAAATTGCTTTGCATATGTTTCAGGCAATTTCTAGCATTTCAAAGAATTTCGCGCGTTCGCGCGTTTTTCCGTGCGTTACGCGTACACAGCTTCAAAATTCTGTTTTTTTTTTTTTTTTACTAATTTCATGTTTTTGACACTACTAACATCACATCCTGCAATTATTGAGCCATTTCAATGCATTAACATTGTCGTGCGGGTACGTTAAAGTTGAAAGTCTGCGCGTGCGTGAATTCGCTTTTTTGTGCAAATATTGCAAAAAACGTGACTGTCTACAAGCGGCCATAGCTCCTCAGAATGGCTGATGACCCCCATTTTTGTTAATATTCGGAAAGAGCATGAAATGTAGATGTGATTTCTTTCGTCATTTTACTGTTAAATACATCGTGACGTCATTATATTGCCATATGAATCAAAAAATGAATTTTCATGTATGACGTCCGATCTTTTTTTACTCGTTTTTCCGTATGTCAGTAATTCTTGATCATTTTTGTCCCAAGTTTCAATATGTTGTGCCTAAGACATTGGTCTATGGTAGGGTTGCCTTCATGTTTCATTTTTATCACTTCGTCAAGGTGTAAATTTGATTATAGGCATTAATATCAAAATCGAACGTATGTACGTGTAATGTCAATGGGAGAGTCATTGATTTGAAATCATAATTGACATGACGATCTTTTAGGAGCTGTATGTCGTTTATGTTTTACTTTACATTTTACTCTGTAATTACTCTGTAATTAAGTATGTTGTAGCTGAGTCTTCTAGCTTTTGGGGTCTTTGCCTCCGTTTATCAATCAGATGTCGGGATCATGGCCGAATTTCAGCTTGAATATCGACTTCTATAAATCATTCTAGACCCAGCTGTGCTTGCACGTGTTAAGTGAATGGGAAGGTTTGTGGATCAATGTGTAAGGCGCTGTTTTAAGAACGCGAGCCCCCTGGTTCGAATCGTGGTGTGGGAAGAGTCATTTTTCCATTCCTTTTGCAATGTTTACTTTGCCACCTTGTTCTGTTCTATCCCTCACTTTGTCATTCTCTTTGATATTTTCTTTCCCTTTTTTCCCTCTCACCCCTTTATCTTACATGACTATTAATTACATGTTGTCTACATTATATTTGACCATTTAGGCAAATCTTTGCAATGTTAGTATGTTGAAAGTGCGCTATGAGCTTTCGTTCACGTTGCATTTGATTTCTTATGAATAGATGATGTCACCGTGGAAGGTCCATGGTGTCACCGTGCATTACCATCCCATGTCTGTGAACGAATTTGACAATACAGACCACTTTATACTTGTCCACAAGTATGTCTCGTTCAACTTGTTTCTTGCAGAGTCAATTCTCTCAGCTTTATGTAGCTCACAACCGTACTCATATACTTGCTTATTACGTTACAGTGCTGCCGTGCGTTTTCTATGACCGCGATATCAGCTAACATGAACATGATGACGAAATGATGTCAGATGTTAAAATGTATGTCGCAATATCATACAAGGTCCTGGATGGTACGATCGAGGTTTCACCGGAAGTATCGCGAAACAAAGACAAAAACAAATGTTATGAGCTGTGGTCTCCTGCACAGGAAGAAAAGCAGCACATCAGTAGCTGAGTCATACACGCGAGCCAAAACGAAACCATTTACCATGTTTATAAAGAGCGTTATCATGTATGTTGTATCATTCCATACTGAATGCACAGCAAATGGTCGACGCTGTAGTATTAGCTGTTTTCTAGTAGTTTGACTTTGGCATCAGAGTCTGGATTCTTTTATCACTAGAACTTACATAAACTTTGTGATAACGTAAGCCTTATACAATGTAGGAGGCAGTATATTTAATATTTTGCCCAGGCGGAAATTGCATTCTTTTTTTTTTCTTTTTTTTTTCAAATTGCATTGTGGAGCAAACGTCTAAGCACCTGTGCTTAAATCTCTGCGTGGTACATGAAAGCTCAAGTTTGAAGTCGGACGAACTTAAAGTAGCTGATCAAGGTAAGATGGCCTTCGTTTAAACCAATCCTTCGTTATACTTTGACCATGGTGACGACGCTAGACACAGTTCTCTTTCCGTGAGAGAGAAAGGGGTGGGTGGGGCCAAGAAAACAGAGAGAAAGGATGAGAAGAGAAGAGAGAGAGAGAGAGAGGGGGAGTAAAAGGATGCAGAGAGTTCTCTTTTTTCTGTTTTTCCTTTGTCTCTGTCTCTGTATGTCTGTCTGTCTCTCTCTCTCTCTCTGTCTCTCATCCATTCTCTCTCTCTCTCCCTCTCTATCCCCCCACCCCTCTCCGTCTGGCCCTATTCCTCATCTCCGTCTTTCTTTATTAGGTGATCTGTCGCAACCGACAGATCACTTTCTAATTTCGTTAGAATTTTCTTTCTTATTTTTATTCCATGCCCCCCACTTTTTTGTGGAAACTATATCTCAACAATGCACATGTCATGTTTCACCAAATTTTCATCATGTATAGGTATGTATGTGAACATGTTCCCGCAACATTTCCAAGGTCATTTTATAATCGTGACGTCATCTACGAGCAATTTAATCAAAACCAATTATTGGATATATCTCTTAAACTAATAATTTATATGTTATGAAATTTGACATGCATGAAGTTAACGACGTGACAATTAATTTCAATGAATGAAAACGCGCGCCTACGCGTACTTAAGCGCAATAACGCGCGCGCAAATTTTAAAAATGCTCTAAATCAACTAAAAATTGCTTTGCATATGTTTCAGGCAATTTCTAGCATTTCAAAGAATTTCGCGCGTTCGCGCGTTTTTCCGTGCGTTACGCGTACACAGCTTCAAAATTCTGTTTTTGTTTTTTTTTACTAATTTCACGTTTTTGACACTACTAACATCACATCCTGCAATTATTGAGCCATTTCAATGCATTAACATTGTCGTGCGGGTACGTTAAAGTTGAAAGTCTGCGCGTGCGTGAATTCGCTTTTTTGTGCAAATATTGCAAAAAACGTGACTGTCTACAAGCGGCCATAGCTCCTCAGAATGGCTGATGACCCCCATTTTTGTTAATATTCGGAAAGAACATGAAATGTAGATGTGATTTCATTTGTCATTTTACTGTTAAATACATCGTGACGTCATTATATTGCCATATGAATCAAAAAATGAATTTTCATGTATGACGTCCGATCTTTTTTTACTCGTTTTTCCGTATGTCAGTAATTCTTGATCATTTTTGTCCCAAGTTTCAATATGTTGTGCCTAAGACATTGGTCTATGGTAGGGTTGCCTTCATGTTTCATTTTTATCACGTCGTCAAGGTGTAAATTTGATTATAGGCATTAATATCAAATTCGAACGTATGTACGTGTAATGTCAAAGGGAGAGTCATTGATTTGAAATCATAATTGACATGACGATCTTTTAGGAGCTGTATGTCGTTTATGTTTTACTTTACATTTTACTCTGTAATTACTCTGTAATTAAGTATGTTGTAGCTGAGTCTTCTAGCTTTTGGGGTCTTTGCCTCCGTTTATCAATCAGATGTCGGGATCATGGCCGAATTTCAGCTTGAATATCGACTTCTATAAATCATTCTAGACCCAGCTGTGCTTGCACGTGTTAAGTGAATGGGAAGATTTGTGGCTCAATGGGTAAGGCGCTGTTTTAAGAACGCGAGGCCCCCGGTTCGAATCGTGGTGTGGGAAGAGTCAATTTTTCTATTCCTTTTGCAATGTTTACTTTGCCACCTTCTTCTGTTCTATCCCTCACTTTGTCATTCTCTTTCATATTTTCTTTCCCTTTTTTCCCTCTCACCCCTTTATATTACATGACTATTAATTACATGTTGTCTACATTATATTTGACCACTTAGGCAAATCTTTGCAATGTTAGTATGTTGTAGGTGTGCTATGAACTTTCGTTCGCGTTGCATTTGATTTCTTATGAATAGATGGTGTCACCGTCAAGGTCCATGGTGTCACCGTGCATTACCATCCCATGTCTGTGAACGAATTTGACAATACAGACCACTTTATACTTGTCCACAAATATGTCTCGTTCAACTTGTTTCTTGCAGAGTCAATTCTCTCAGCTTTATGTAGCTCACAACCGTACTCATATACTTGCTAATTACGTTCTAGTGCTGCCGTGCAGTTTCTATGACCGCGATATCAGCTAACATGAACATGATGACGAAATGATGTCAGATGTTAAAATGTATGTCGCAATATCATACAAGGTCCTGGATGGTACGATCGAGGTTTCACCGGAAGTATCGCGCAACAAAGACAAAAAAGAATGTTATGAACTGTGGTCTCCTGCACAGTAAGAAAAGCAGCACAACAGTAGCTGAGTCATACACGCGAGCCAAAACGAAACCATTTACCATGTTTATAAAGAGCGTTATCATGTATGTTGTATCATTCAATACTGAATGCACAGCAAATGGTCGACGCTATCGTATCAGCTGTTTTCTAGTAGTTTGACTTTGGCATCAGAGTCCGGATTCTTTTATCACTAGAACTTACATAAACTTTGTGAAAACGTAAGCCTTATACAATGTAAGAGGCAGTAGATTTAATATTTTGCCCAGGCGGAAATTGCATTCTTTTCTTCTTTTTTTTTCAAATTGCATTGTGGAGCAAACGTCTCAGCACCTGTGCTTAAATCTCTGCGTGGTACATGAAAGCTCAAGTTTGAAGTCGGACGAACTTAAAGTAGCTGATCAAGGTAAGATGGCCTTCGTTTAAACCAATCCTTCGTTATTCTTTGACCATGATGACGACGCTGGACACATTTCTCTTTCCGTGAGAGAGAAAGGGGTGGGTGGGGCCAGTAAAACAGTTGAAAAAAGAGAAAGGATGAGAAGAGAAGAGAGAGAGAGAGAGAGAGAAAGAGAGAGAAAGAGAAGGAGAAAGAGAGAGAGAGAGAGAGAGAGAGAGTAAAAGGATGCAGAGAGTTCTCTTTTTTCTGTTTTTCCTTTGTCTCTGTCTCTGTCTGTCTGTCTGTCTCTCTCTCTCTCATCCATTCTCTCTCTCCCTCCCTTTTGTACCCCCCCCCCTCCCTCTCTCCGTCTCGCCCTATTCCTCATCTCCGTCTTTCTTTATTAGGTGATCTGTCGGTTACGACAGATCACCTTCTAATTTCGTTAGAATTTTCTTTTTTACTTTTATTCCATGCCCCCCACTTTTTGTGGAAACTGTATCTCAACAATGCACATGTCATGTTTCACCAAATGTCCATCATGTATAAGTATGTATGTGAACATGTTCCCGCAACATTTCCAGGGTAATTTTATAATCGTGACGTCATCTACGATCAATTTAATCAAAAATCAATTATTGGATATATCTCTTGAACTAATAATTTATACGTTATGAAATTTGACATGCATGAAGTTAACGACGTGACAATTAATTTCAATAAATGAAAACTCGCGCGTACGCGTACTTTAGCGCAATAACGCGCGCGCAAATTTTAAAAATGCTCTAAATCAACTAAAAATTGTTTTGCATATGTTTCAGGCCTTTTCTAGCATTTCAAAAAATTCCGCGCGTTCGCGCGTTTTTCCGTGCGTTACGCGTACACAGCTTGAAAATTCCTTTTTTTTTTTTTTTAATAATTTTTATGTTTTTGACACTACTAACATCACATCCTGCAATTATTGAGCCATTTCCTTGCATTAACATGGTCGTGCGGGTACGTTAATGTTGAAAGTCTGCGCGTGCGTGAATACGCTTTTCTGTGCAAATATTGCAAAAAACGTGACTGTCTTCAAGCGGCCATAGCTTCTCAGAATGGCTGATGACCCCCATTTTTTTAATATTCGGAAAGAGTATGAAATGTACATGTGATTTCATTTGTCATTTTACTGTTAAATACATCGCGACGTCTTCATATTGCATATGAATCAAAACATGAATGTTCATGTATGACGTCCGATCTTTTTTTACTCGTTTTTGCGTATCTCAGTAATTCTTGATCATTTTTCTCCTAAATTTCAGTATGTTGTGCCTAAGACATTGCTCTATGGTAGGGTTGCCTTCATTTCTCATTTTTAACAAGTCTTCAATGTGTAAATTTGATTATAGGCATTAATATCAAAATCGAACGTATGTACGTGTAATGTCAATCGAAGAGTCATTTATTTTAAATCATAATTGACATGACGATCTTTTAGGAGCTGTATGTTGCTTGTGCTTGGACAATTTATTCTGTAATTTAGTATGTTGTAGCTGAGTCTTCTAGCTTTTGGGGTCTTTCCCTCCGTTTATCAATCAGATGTCGGGATCATGGCCGAATTTCAGCTTGAATATCGACTTCTATAAATCATTCTTGACCCAGCTGTGCTTGCACGTGTTAAGTGAATGGGAAGATTTGTGGCTCAATGGGTAAGGCGCTGTTTTAAGAACGCGAGGCCCCCGGTTCAAATCGTGGTGTGGGAAGAGTCAATTTTTCTATTCCTTTTGCAATGTTTACTTTGCCACCTTCTTCTGTTCTATCCATCATTTTGTCATTCTCTTTGATATTTTCTTTCCCTTTTTCCCTCTCACCCCTTTATCTTACATGACTATTAATCACATGTTGTTTACATTATATTTGACCATTTAGGCAAATCTTTGCAATGTTAGTATGTTGAAAGTGCGCTATGAGCTTTCGTTCGCGTTGCATTTGATTTCTTATGCATCGATGGTGTCACCGTGGAAGGTCCATGGTGTCACCGTGCATTACCATCCCATGTCTGTGAACGAAGTTGACAATACAGACCACTTTATACTTGTCCACAAGTATGTCTCGTTCAACTTGTTTCTTGCAGAGTCAATTCTCTCAGCTTTATGTAGCTCACAACCGTACTCATATACTTGCTAATTACGTTCTAGTGCTGCCGTGCAGTTTCTATGACCGCGATATCAGCTAACATGAACATGATGACGAAATGATGTCAGATGTTAAAATGTATGTCGCAATATCATACAAGGTCCTGGATGGTACGATCGAGGTTTCATTGGAAGTATCGCGCAACAAAGACAAAAAAAAAATGTTATGAACTGTGGTCTTCTGCCCAGGAAGAAAAGCAGCACAACAGTAGCTGAGTCATACACGCGAGCCAAAACGAAACCATTTACCATGTTTATAAAGAGCGTTACCATGTATGTTGTATCATTCCATACTGAATGCACAGCAAATGGTCGACGCTATCGTATCAGCTGTTTTCTAGTAGATTGACTTTGGCATCAGATTTCGGATTCTTTTATCTAAGACTAGAACTTACATAACCTTTTTGATAACGTAAGCCTTATAGAATGTAGGAGACAGTAGATTTAATATTTTGCCCAGGCGGAAATTGCATTCTTTTCTTTTTTTTTCTTTTTCTAATTGCATTGTAGAGCAAACGTCCCAGCACCTGTGTTTAAATCTCTGCGTGGTACATGAAAGCTCAAGTTTGAAGTCGGACGAACTTAAAGTAGCTGATCAAGGTAAGATGGCCTTCATTTGAAACAATCCTTCGTTATACTTTGACCATGATGACGACGCTAGACACATTTCTCTTTCCGTGAGAGAGAAAGGGGTGGGTGGGGCCAGTAAAACAGTTGAGAAAGGAGAGAGGATGAGAAGAGAAGAGAGGAGAAGAGAGAGAGAGATAGAGAGAGAGAGAGAGAGAGAGAGAGAGAAAGAGAGAGAGAGAGAGAGAGTGGAAGGATGCAGAGAATTCTCTTTTTTCTGTTTTTCCTTTGTCTCTGTCTTTGTATGTCTGTCTGTCTGTCTCTCTCTCTCTCTCTCTCTCATCCATTCTCTCTCTCTCCCTCTCTATTCCCCCCACCTCTCTCCGTCTCGCCCTATTCCTCATCTCCGTCTTTCTTTATTAGGTGATCTGTCGTAACCGAATAAGACGGTTAGTCAATTTGATCTACACTAGTACTAGTACTAGGGTAAAGAGGTTGTCATACCAACAACGTTAGCTAAATAGAGATATTTCGAGGAAATGTCAATGTTCATCCAATTATATCGCGTCGCTCTCGCATATCACGTACATTGTATCTACGAGCGCAAATACAAATGCACGCGCGCGAAGGTGAACCGCACCTGGGTATTTCGCAATACCAGCGGTGGGAAGTCCCGCTTTACATTCGCGTTGTCTAGTATTTCAGACCCCTGCATGAATTTAGAGAGAAAAAAGTACTACACCTGCATAGGTCATGGGCCAGAAACCGAAAAGGCCCCTCCCCTTAGCCACAATTTCAAACAATGTTTTTATGTAGGCAGGACCCTCAGCTTTCAGAATCTGCCTGTTTGCCATTGCATTGGTGGTGGGTGTGGCCACTATGGCCGTTACCGTGGTAACATGTCAATGAAATTTGGGAATTTGAAGAAGTTACGAAATTGTCATATACTTCTTAAATTATAACATAAAAAGACAAAATCGGTATGTAAGTATACATTTCAAAAATTGCCCAGTTAATTCTAATAGTAATCTAAGCCATTTAAGGCCACGGTCATGCGCAAAAATGGTTTTTGCCATGGAAACGATCAGATAAAATAAATATTTTTTTAGTAAACAATTCAAATATATGTTAAATGGCTAGTCAAAGTCAAATAGCCGCTTCTAAAAGTGTGAATATTAAGATGCTAGACTCATATCAATGACGACTAAATTATTTTTAAGTGTTAACAGTAACAGTCATGCACAAGAGCACCGTTGCTATGACAACACCATTGTGCCCAAAATCCTGAAATTACAGAAATGTAAGAAATTGCCATATATTTCATATATGGTGACATAAAAACACAAACCCAGTGTCTTGGTATACATTTATCGAGGTGCCCAGTTGATTCTGATTGTAATTTAAGTCATAAGAAATCACGATTATGCCTAAAAATGGAAGTTGCCATGGAAACGATATGAACCGAAAAGGCAATTTTGTTAGAAAACCATTCAAATATATGTGAATGCACAGCAAAAAACCTAATCTCAGTTTATAATTTTATAAATATTTAGAGTCATTTCTAAGTGATAGCTGTCACGCATAACATGACTGTTGCTATGAAAACACCATGGTGCCAAAAATATTGAACTAACAAAAAAATATACGTAAGTGCCATATATTTCTCACTTGGTAACCAAAAAAAAAATGAAATTAGTGTCTAAGTATACATTTATCAAAGTGCCGAATTGATTCTGATCGGAATCTGAGTTATGTTTGTTCATGATCATACCTAGAAACAGTTGGTGTCATGGAAACGAAATATGAACAGTAATTTTTTTCTTCAGAAAACCATTCAATCATATGTAAATACACAGCAAAAAAACTAATTCTAGTTTATGGTTTTATGAATATTAAGATGCCAGAATAGCAGCAATCAAGATTGAGTCATTTCTAAGTGATAACTGCAGCGCATTAAACGACTGTCGCTATGTGACAACACCACGGTGCCAAAAAATATTGAACTTACAGAAATAAAAACACAAAATTGGTGTCTATGAAGGTGCTCAGTTGATTCTGATTACAATCTAAGTCGTGTATTAAAGGTCATGATCATACCTAAAAAGAGTTGTTGTCATGGAAACGATATATAAAAAGGCATTATGTTAGAAAAATATTTAAATACATGTAACTACGCAGCACAAAACCTAATCCTTCTTTCTATTCTTATGAATATTTACATGCCAGAATAGTAGAAATAAAAATGTAGTCATTTCTATGTGATAACTGTCATACATGAAACGACTGTTGCTATGACACCACAATGATGTCCACAATATTGAAATTACATAATTATAAGAAAATGTCATACATTTCCTATATGGTGAATTAAAAACACAAAATAGGTGTCTAGGTATACATTTTTTCAAGGTGCACAGTTGATTTTGATTGTAAGCTAATTCATTTAAGATCACAATTATGCCTAATATAGTAGTATAGTAGTATACTAGTTGCTGCCATGGAAATGATGTGTAAAAAAAACAAATTTCTAAGAAAACCATACAAATATATATAGAATTATTTCGCACAAAACCTTATCCTAATTTATATTAGTATGAATATTTAGATGCCAAAATGTAAGTAATCATGATTGAAGTGTTTCTAAGTGATAACTGTCATACCGCGAATGACTGTTGTTATTGCAACACCATGGCGGCAAAAATAAAATTGATATGCTAATTACATACAAAGCAATTCCGAGGTAAAGTGAGGCACTTTCATCTCTTGTGCTTTCTAATTGTCAGTGTCATGGTATCTCACCAATCAAGAATGACAATTCCAGAACATGGTTAAATATATAATCTATTATCTCAAATTTATTGATTGATCGCAATCAAGATCTGAAACATTTTTAAGTCTGTGGTAATGCCAAATACAAATTGTTACTAGGGCAAAGGCACAATCGAATATAAAATAATTTGCCATTATCATTATTTTTTTTCATTATCATTTGTTTTTCTTTTCTTTTGTTTTGTTTTGATAGAGGAGCTACGTACCACTAAACATACCCATGTAGATAGCAATGTATGTATTTTTGTTGTCTGGTTGATTGCAATCAATATTTTGGTCATATTGTTAGCTGATTATTGTGGGCATTTTGAAAGTTGTTATGCTTACATACTATTTAGATAAGGGAAGTCCAGAAAATTCCATGCTTTGAAAACAAAATATAAGTACAATATAATACAATATGTAGAGATAAATACCCGAAGCTTCTAAATTAAATGCAATAAAATGTTCAAGTTTTCCTAATAAATTAAATCCATGGTCAGGTCAAGGATTGTTGCTACACCAACTCGTGATTTGGGGAAGTTTTATTTGAAAACTAGTTTACTGAAACCAAAATATTGTTTCTCAAGTAACTAGGTATTGGACTGTTATAGCTATCTTGTTGATTGCAATCAAGATGTCGATAGCTTAAGTCAAGCTCTATGGGGGAGGGGGAGCATAAATTACAAGTTTCAGGCTACCACCTATGCTCTATTGATGTCACTGTCCAACAAACTAAAAAGCATTAGATAGAAGTTCAGCATAATTATCCATTACACCACAAAATTACCAAAAATGGACACAAACAGAAATACAGTCAGAAGGTCCGGTAGGTGCATGTATGTTGCATGCTCAGAATGAGGATGTAAAGCATAAGATTAAGATACCTGATACAGTTAGATATTACAATGTGATTTTACAAAATGTGCAGGAAGAGTCTTTGGATAGTGACAGTGATGCAGATGACAATTAAAGTGTTCTTGTAAGGTACATGGTTTTTACAATAAGCAACAATATTTGTTATGACCTGGACCATAATTGTCAAAAAATCTTGAAGGCATTCATCTGGAAAGCTTGAAATTCATATTGTCATGCCAACAACCAAGTACTTCACACTGATTTCAGAACACTGTGACATGTGATGACATTAAATGACTTGGATTTTTATTTTAGTCACCTAATATATGTAACTAAGCACTTTCCTAGAGTTTTGACAGGGTAAAATTACAAATATGTCATTTTATGAAATTCGATTAATTGATTGATTAGTTGTCATGACAATGGCTTCACACTAACATCAACTATGGGTTTGAGAGGAAACATGCACATTATGATATCTTATGGTTAATTAGAAAGACAACAAAAGGATTAAAGAGTGAACCGGGAGAGAGATAGGATTTTGATGTGTACCTCGTATGTGCTTTGCACATCTACTTCATATATTATATCATGCTGTTGTCATGGCATGGCAACTATCCAATTAGAAATTACCATAAACACCTAACAATACCGTAATATTGATTTCCATCATTTAAAAACCTAAGCCATCATAATGCCAGAAACTGATGGTAAGTTTTCTTCTCCCTATTTGTATAATATATTGAATATGTTCATTAAAATAACCTTCTCTGTAACTTTACCATAGCAATGACCATATTTTGACCAGGAACTTGACCTTAAATTACTAATATTCTAATCAAAATCAACTGGGTTCCTTGCAAAATGTATACTTAGACAATAATCATTTTTTTATGCGACCATATGGCAAATATATGGCACTTTCTTATATTCCTGTAATTTCAGTATTTGGGCACCACGGTGTTGTCATAGCAACATTCGCTAATATGCGTGACTGTTATCATTTAGGAATGACTAAATCTTGATTGTTGCTATTGTGGTATCTATATATTTATGAAACTATGAACTAGGATTAGCTTTTTTGCTAATTATTTACATATATCTGAATGGTTTTCTCAAACAAAATGCCTTTTTTGTATATTGTTTCCATGACAACAACTATTTCTAGGTATGCTCATGACCTTACACAACTTAAATTCTGATCAGAATCAACTGGGCATAGCAACTGTCATTCTATGCGTGACAGTTATCACTTAAAAATGACTCAGTCTTGAGTGCTACTAGTCTAGAATCTAAATATTCATGAAACTATAAACTAGGATGATTTATTTTCTGTGTATTAACATATATTTTATTGGTTTTCTTTTTTGGGTTCACATCGTTTTCATTGCAGCTTCCATTTTTAGTCATGATCGTGATCTCTAACGACTTAAATTACAATCGGAATCAACTGGGCACCTTGATAAATGTATACGTAGACACTTATTTTGTGTTTTCATGTCACCATGTCAGAAATATATGGTAATTTCTTATATTTTTGTAATTTCAATATGTTGGGCACCATTGTGTTGTCATAGCAACGGTGCTTTTTTCGTGATTGTTAACACTTGAAACACCTCAATTTTCAATGCTATGATTCTGACGTCTTAATATTCATAACTTTTGGGTTAAGGTTTGTGCATCCTTAATACATATATTTCAATTTTTTACAAAAAATAACCTCTTTTGTACCGTTTCCATGGCAATAACCAATATTTTCATATGATTGTGACCTTAAATGTCTTAGATTCTGATCAAAATTTCTAAAAATTCAGAATTAATAATAATAATAATAATAATAATAGAGCACATTTATAACGCGCCTAATACTATGTTTCTAGGCGCTGTGTTGCTGCTGTCCCCGCAGTCATTAAGTGAAGTTCTATCCTTATACCAAATGGAAAGCTGGGACAGCAGCACCACGATTAAAATTAAATTACGAGAGGCAAATCAATTCGACCTAGGCCTTTACAGATTGAAATAAGTGGGACTTTAACATTGTCTTGAAAGTATGTAGCGATGGGTCGTTTTGAATGAAGGCAGGAAGGCTATTCCACAATTGGGGAGCAATTGGGTAACTCGCAACATGTACAGTTAGACACTAATTTTGTATTTATATGTCAATATTTGAGAGGAGGATGGCAATTTCTAAAAATTCCAGCATTTCACTGATGTGTTCCCATGGCAACGGCTCTGTAGACCACACCCACCGCCAGCGCAATGGCAAACGGGCAGATTCTGATAGCTGAGGGTCCTAGCTAAGATAAAAACCCAAAAAGAAAATTGTGGCCAAATGGGGGGGGGGGGGGGGGGTTAGGTAGCCCACAGTCTAGTAGTACGTCATTCCCCATATATACAACGAATAATCGTGGGATACAAATTCTGTGAAAACAGCGAACTTGTTGGAAGCTGGAATACCAGGTAGTATAGGGCAGCCAACGTCCTCGTATACCAATATTTTAATAACCCCCCCCCGTCCCTATTTCTTCAGTCCCCACCCCCCCCCCCCCCCCCCCTCTGGTCGCCCACCTCCCCACGTTCTCTCATACCAAATATTCTTGATAACAACTGCCCCATTCCCAGCTCCTGTATGCAAATTTGTGGGTACCCCTCCCCACGGTCCCCGCACAATTAACTGGAACCAGTTGATTCTTGCAAATCGGTGAGCTTACGGGGCTGGGGGGGGGGGGATTTGGGGGGCTTGGGGGGGGGGAGTCTCATGAATATTTCGTATATAAGAGGTCGTGGGGGTGGGGGTGGGGATACCCAAGACTATTTGTTAAATGGGGACTCAAGAATATTTTGTAAACGGGGACTGGGGGGGGGGCAGGGGTTCTCACAAACATTTGGTATTAGACGACGTGGGAGAGGGGGCGGGGCGGTGTTAGGCAAGTAAGAAAACAATTAAAAATTGTCTCGAGTTTGTGGTATATACGGGGACGTGCCGCTGGGAAGGAAAATAATAAAAACAAAGTCCTTTAGATATGGGTTTCCTTTTCATCCAAAAATCCTAAAAATCCTAATTTGGAAAAGAGCAGCCTCTTAATATGCTTCCTTTTTGTCTCGCCTGAACAAAGTTCGGCAGAGACATAGTAATCACTTTTCCTGTTAGTCTGTTGGTCTGTTACAAACATTTTAAAGTTTTTGTTTAACTTGCTTTAATTTCTTTATTTCTGCATCAATTGTGATCAACCTTGGTACAAATGATCCTTGGATAATATCACATACGTCTTTATGAGGATGATGGGGTCAATGGTTGTCTAAGGGTCAAAAGGTCAAATGATATGAGGCCGTGTTCATCATTTTTCTCAAAGTTTTCGTTTGACTTGCTCTCATTTCTTTATTTCTGCATCAATTGTGATCACACTGGGTACAAATGATCCTTGGGTAATACCACATTTGTCTTCATTAAGATGATGTGGTCATAGGTTATCTAGGGGTCAAAAGGTCAAATGATATTAGACCATGTCCATCATTTTTTAAAGTATGTTATTAACTAAAGGACGTTTCTTTATTTCAGGTCGGAGCAAACTTGGCACTGATGTGCCGAGGATTGTTCTTAAAGTTTTGGTTTAACTTGCTCTTATTTTTTTTCTGCATTAATTGTGTTCATACTTGGTCCAAATGATCCTTGGGGAATACCGCATGTGTGTTGATGAGGATGATGAGGTCAAAGGTCATCTAGGTACCATTTTAAATATTTGAAAAAAAACTTTGCATTGTTTATTGATTGCGAAATCAGGCGAGACTCGTGGTTCGCAAACCACCTTGTTCAATTTATTCCTTTTTTCTCTTCCATTTGCTCCGGGACTTTGCAATTTCTTAAACATGTTAAGTACAACAGTATGTACAAACAACAAGTCACATATTCCAGATTCAATGATGTAGAGCAAGATGTATAGGTGTTCGCTGGGTGAAGGTCTCAACTCATCTCCCTTCCCTAAGAATTTCCCCTCGAGCTTCATGAGAAACAACAGGATTCGGGGGTGTGGTCTAACTTATTGGGGTAACATTTGCATCTTGGATATGGGAGAAGCTAGGGGTGTTGCCTCTGCCTGGTGGCTTGATCAAGAGACAAAGAGAACGTTGTGGGAATGACTTGTATAGATGGAGATGCGTGGTCAATTTGTGGTTTGGGTGAGAGAATGCTTAGAAGACTTATGATGTGGTTTGAGCAGGAGAGACGCAACAGAGATTGGTATGCATCATTGTCAATGTACCATTGAATTTCTGTGTGAAAGTTTGCTATTCAATTTCTCTTATATCAAAAAAGATATCATTTGGGGGCAATGTTTAGCCATTTTTGGCAATGTCGATTGATCTTTGACCTATCATTTCTTTGACTTCCTATCTAAATTTAGTCATACAACCTTGTATCAAATTTGTTTGAAATGGGATTATTAAATTCAGTTATTTGGAAAGAAAGATTTTAGCAACTTTTTGCAAATATTTTGGTAAAATTCATTAATCTTTCACGTTTCAGGAACTTTACCCCAAAATGTAATCAGTCTACATCCATGCAATGATACATCATTGCATGTTTGGTTGGAATTGCATTTGGAGTTAGAGTGAAAACTATGAATTTGGGAACAATCTTTTATAGCCAATTTGAGCAAGGACATTGACATTAAGACCTCTGACATTTCAGTAATTATTGTAACAAATACTTCATCAGTCTACCTCCACGTCGTGATCCATCGCTGTACCATGTTTTGTTGAAATTGAATCATTGGATATGGTTTTATTGTGAAAAATATCGATTTGGGGGCAAGTTTCAGCGAATTTTGGCAAAGTACAATGACCTTATGACCTCTGACCTTTCAAGAATCTAATATGTCATTATGGTTTGGAGATCTCAAGTGTCAGGTCACAACCTCCTCCCCCCCCCCCTCCTGACTTGATATACTTGTTGAATCATCAAAGGCAACTAAAAACAGTGTCTCCAACACGTGAAAGATTATCAGATAGGCCTAGTCCGAATGAGATTTTAAAATGGCGACGTGCAATCCGTCAATGTCAATATATATTGCTATGCACAGAAGCAAACATGTAAAAATCTGGAAACTGATGATGTTTTTAATTGGCGAGTAAATCCTTGCACATGATGGACCAGTAAGGCGGCAGCATGAATATATCGTAATTATGTATATATCAATGGGGCAGTTCACACTGAAAATCAGTTGATGCAAAACTGTATGAACATAATCAGACCAGTAGGCTTATTTTATTAAATTATTTCAATTTTGAGCTGTTCATAACATGGCTGCAGAGTTATGTTCGATATCCTAGGTGAGCATTGGTGACATACCCCCCCCCCCCCTACTACTCCCCTCCCTGCCCCCAACCACGTCTCCGTATACCAACAATTCTTGAGTACCCATCCCCCCGCCCCAATGCCCAGGTATACCAAGTGTACCTAAGTACCCCTTCCCCGCCCCCACGTCCACGTATACCAAATTTACATGAGTACCCCTCCCCACCTTCCTTTCCCCACATTCTCTTTTACATGTATATTCCGTTTATTGAAACCACTTTCTATCTATTTTTACAAATGTAAAAGGTTGGATAAAATAATGATAAATAAAATAAGCATACCTATAATATCTAAAACAAAATAACGAAAATACAAACTGTTATCTATGTCAAATCACATCATAGTGCACTAAAATATAGCAAATCAAATGTTAATTTTGAGTTTGTTTATAGCATTTTAATTTGGTACCGGATAGAGTTCAATGGCGTATTGTTAAATCTGAAATAGATATTGAATTGAATTGAATCTGCAATATGATATTATTAAGCTACATATACTACAATAATGAATAGATATAAAAGTAGCTAGTTAACATGATGAAAGAAAGATAAGAGTACTTATAAATCATTTTACCGGTATACAAGGTGTACATTCGTGACACATAATTGGGAATTGAAAGATACTAGCTAATTTGGACTGCATTAAAGTGATACTTGAGAGGATTTTAAAAGAAGGTCATCTAAGAATCACACAATTTAAAATGTCATAGACCAAATATACGTAATGTTATAATACATGCTTCTATAGTCTTGAGTCCCCCCCCCCTTCCTTACATATCCCCGTATACCAAATAGTCTTGAATACCCCTTCCCCCCTCTTCACAAATCTCCGTATACCAAATAGTCTTGAGTCCCCCCCCCCCTTCCTTACATATCCCCGTATACCAAATAGTCTTGAGTACCCCCCCCCCCACATATCTCCGTATACCAAATAGTCTTGATTACCCCCTCCCCCTCACAAATCCCCGTATACCAAATAGTCTTGAGTACCCCCCCCCCCCCTCTTCACAAATCTCCGTATACCAAATAGTCTTGAGTACCCCCCCCCCTCTTCACAAATCTCCGTATACCAAATAGTCTTGAGTACCCCCCCCCCTCACAAATCTCCGCATACCAAATAGCCTTGAGTACCCCCCCCCCTCCTCACAAATCCCCGTATACCAAATAGTCTTGAGTACCCCTCCCCCCTCCTCACAAATCCCCGTATACCAAATAGCCTTGAGTACCCCTCCCCCCCCCCCCTCCTCACAAATTTCCGTATACCAAATAGTCTTGAGTACCCCCCCCCCCCCTCACAAATCCCCGTATACCAAATAGCCTTGAGTACCCTCCCCCCTCACAAATCCCCGTATACCAAATAGTCTTGAGTACCCCTCCCCCCCCCTCCTCACAAATCCCCGTATACCAAATAGTCTTGAGTACCCTCCCCCCCCCCCTCTTCACAAATTCCCGTATACCAAATAGTCTTGAGTACCCTCCCCCCCCCCTCCTCACATATCCCCGTATACCAAATAGTCTTGAGTACCCCCCCCCCCTCCTCACAAATCCCCGTATACCAAATAGCCTTGAGTACCCCCCCCCCTCCTCACAAATCCCCGTATACCAAATAGCCTTGAGTACCCTCCCCCCTCCTCACAAATTCCCGTATACCAAATAGTCTTGAGTACCCCCCCCCCCTCCTCACAAATCCCTGGATACCAAATAGTCTTGAGTACCCCCCCCCCCTCCTCACAAATCCCCGTATACCAAATAGTCTTGAGTACCCCCCCCCCCCTCCTCACAAATCCCCGTATACCAAATAGTCTTGAGTACCCCCCCCCCCCTCCTCACAAATCCCCGTATACCAAATAGTCTTGAGTACCCCCCCCCCTCCTCACAAATCCCCGTATACCAAATAGCCTTGAGTACCCCCCCCCCCCCTCCTCACAAATCCCCGTATACCAAATAGTCTTGAGTACCCCCCCCCCACATATCTCCGTATACCAAATAGTCTTGAGTACCCCCCCCCCCCCCTTCACAAATTCCCGTATACCAAATAGCCTTGAGCACCCTCCCCCCCCCCCTCCTCACAAGTCCCCGTATACCAAATAGTCTTGAGTACCCCCCCCCCCCCTCACATATCCCCGTATATACAAAATAGCCTAGTCTAGGCAGCGCAGTGCTCGTGAGGGAGCGACCCAATCAGCATCGGTGCGATTTTGCACACGGCCCGAGCTAGTATACGGGTTGACACGTACGTACACACACGTAATATGTTTTGACGCCATACCACACTTGACTTGATTGAAAGATGGGGAGTAGTCTAACGTTACCTGTGCTCTGACTACATATTGCTTTTCTCATCGTATTTTACATCGTATTCTATTTGTCTCCCGGTCACTAAATGTATGTCCTACGCGACGTTACAACTAACTTTTAAACAATTTACTGTCTGCATTGAACAAGACACAGTAAGAACTTCGCCATCGGTAAGTAAAACCGAGAAACATTTGATTTGACGACTCATAGATTTACATCACTAACTTGAGATCCTATACAAATCGTTACATATGAACTTTAATAGCCTCATGTAGACTAGTCTAAGTCCGCAGAATCAGTCTCCAATATACGTTGAATGCGCTGAAAATGGATCTGGCATCCGGCATCTGACCTGTGAAAGCCTGAAGGCTTAATTTAGATAGTGTAGTCTAACCTATGTAGCATTGAAAACAAAATAAAGAATGCCCCCAAAGAAGACGTGTTTTCCTTCCTAAATTTGATCTAGTAGTGTAGGCTTTCTAGATCATAGACTAGCCCCAGGATGGCTCCCGCTCAGCGGGAGCGACTGCGTGACCGGGCTGGTCGCAGTAAGATGCAGACTAAAAGTAAAACAGTCTGTCATACCAGCAACAACGTTAGACTACTATTTATTCGTTAAAAATAGGTCTTGATTTGTCCACATAACGTGGTGATGTCAACCTATACTAGATAGGTCTATATAGATCTAGACTACACGTATACTAGAGTACCTATATAGTTGGAGCTTGTTACATAGATCTAGAGGTCTAGATCTACTTGCCTAGAGTCTAGCTATCTGCCCGTAACTATAACAAAATATGTAATTACATGTATCTAAAAAGTTAAGATTAAGACTAATTTACCCATAAACATTTAATAGAATTCCAAACACCTGCCCAGAAATTTTACTCGACTAGGTGTTGAAAAATTCTGAAAAATAATGTTTCGACTCAATCAATCTTGAATATACGCATTAGATTCTACAACCTAAATTCATTTGTTGACACTTTTGAAAATTAATACAGATGATATGTACTATGTAGGTCAACAACTCGAATCGAGCTCAAATTGACGCATCTTTAATTCAGGGGATGTCATTTTTTAGGAGCAGGTTTTTTAAACATCTCATCAATCACTTTTATCATGATAATCCCGTGAATATTTAATCATTTTTTCAGATTTTTGACACATTTTGATCTTATTCAGAACAACAATCAATGGTCATTGTGCATCACGTGTCACGTTACCCACGTGTTTTTGTACTAGAAGCATCATGCATAGCAGTAATGTTGATACTTCTCAGTTGTGAGTGGATACACAATGGTAATCGTTGTGTTCTGAATTGATCATCTGATACACACAAGCTCTTAGTTCAAAATTTGTGCAAATGTAAACATCTCATTTGATATCAAAATGATTTATGAATTAAAAGACTACTAATTGATGGAATGTCACGACATTTGCCCCTTAGAAATAACGCACTTTGACTTTATGATGTGTCAGTTTCAGCTTAATTGATTCGAGTTGTAACCTGTTTTGTGTTGTTTTAAAGAGGAGAGTATGTTTTTTTCAATTATCTAATACGATAAGGGAGATGAAATACTGTACAGGTATAGCGAAGTCCGGATATGATCCCGAGTAAATCCTGAGGAAAATGTTAAAATTGCAAGTGCCACACAAATAAGTTAAATTGTTTATTTAATCTTCAACAATTGAGGTCTATTTACGGATGTGTCCTCTGTGAAATAACACATCACCAAATGATGTGATCGTACTTAGGCAAGAGGTCAGCATTGAAAAAAAGGCAAGCGCTGACAAAGTTAGAATATACTTAATTTATGAGATCTAAACCTAAAAACATTGACCCCAAAAGCCCCAGAATGAATGGACTTTTGCATAATCCCCTCTAACATTTGGTCATTGGAATGACGCCTTGATAACTCTAAGTTACTCTTGAGTGTAAATTTTGTTAGAAGTGTACTTTATTTTTAGTCTAACTTTACTTTAATCTGACGGTACTATAGGACTACCTGTTCATCGATCGCTGGTCCTCTCTGTACATTATCCTTGTCACTTTACTTGATATAAAGATTCATACCGAAAGGACATGGGTGTCACCGTGTGTGCAGTTCCGTGTTTAACTGGCTCATAAAGTAGATCAGTTTTAGACCAATGTTTTTCTAGTCTACTCTTGAAATAGTTCACTGAAGTAGCATATATTTCATATTCAGGAAGGCTAACCTACCAAACTTGCCAAAGTCTGTTTACTCATATCAAGATAAGAGTACTGCTTTTCGAGTTTCATACTGTGACCTCTTGATTAAGATCTACATTATCCCGTAATGGGGCATATGAATTCTACCTCGGCACAAGCATGACAAGTAGCACATGTGGTGGTCTGGCGATATATGTGTTTCTGTAAGTGTGCGTGTGTGTGTGTGTGTGTGTGTGTGTGTGTGTTTGTGTGTGTGTGTGTGTGTGTGTGTGTGTGTTGGAGGAGAGGGGTGGCTTCTTCTTCTCCATCTTTGTTGTGTAATGTAGGCTCTCAAGTGATTTCTTTGCATCGTATACACATATTTATGTGTTACTTTAAAACAAAAGAAAAGACTAAGATCTGTGACTAAAATAGAAATTCAAAAACTTTAAAGATTAGTCATCTTGCAAATGTCGATAGTGAAATCGTTTACGTTACAATTTATTGGATTGAACAGGTGTATCTGCGAGAAGGGGCACATTTACCTCTGCAAAACGGGAACTTTTTTTGATCTCGTAAAATTTGCTGGGGACGGGGTGGGGTTGAATTTTGTTTTTTATTAGCTCAGAACCAAAACAAGAAACAAAATGATAATAGATCAAAGTTCATACAATCCTGCCGACGAAATAGTGTATCAAAGAAAAAAATTTCTTACGACAGAGATCCGTTCATGTAGGACTGGAGTATCGCCTTAAGGCCGAGAAAAAGGGCTACTAATTTTGTAATTTTTATTGTCTTATATCATGTTCGAGCTTTCCCCTTGAGTTCTTCTTTCCCACTCCTCTCCTTGTTTATTTGAACTCGCCCCCCCCCCCTATTCCTATTTCTTTTCTTGTATTTTCGTCACCGTGAACGTTGACCGATCTTCATCTGGTTTCCTCCCTCTCTACATCATACCCCCCCCCCCCCCTCAACACACCCTATAGCGGTCTGTCTCTTTCCTTTTCTGTTGCACTCTCTCGCCCTTGTGCTCCCTCTAGTCTCCCTTCACTCTTTCCTATTGTTCTCTTTCTTCCTCACATCCTCACGTGTTTCCTCACTCTCATAACCACTGCAATTATTGCTATCATGCTTACATGAATTTTCTTTTCTTTCCATCTCACTCCATGCATAGACCGACATCATGGCCACATCATTCCCCTCCGCACCAAACGATGGGCTCAGAAGCAGGTGGGGGCATGACCAGTCATGGTCATGTCTCAAACATTTCAAGCCCATCGAGTTTTATTGCCCAAGTCATAAGATCTCCCTTTGTCATTCATGCGCCCACAAGGAGCATCAGAAACCGTGCTCTTTTCATGACATAGAAGATAAAATTACGGAGTTGACGAAAGAACTGCAGGAGAGAAACGTGAACATCGAACAAGCGAAAGAAAATTTACGCAACTTCGATGCGAAATTGAAAGAATGCGAAGCCCACGTAGAAGAACACATGACGGCCGTGAAAGCGTCTTTACACACAAGTTTCGAAGGTGAGATGAAAGCCATCAGTGACAAGCAGCGTATGAAGGAGAGTGCCATCAACGAAAAGGCAGACGATGATATTCGAATTATCAATCAGAGAAGGGAAGAGCAAATCAAGCAAAGTGCGGAGGAAGCAGAGCAGCAACGGGCATCTCTTAGAGATCTCCGGGGCGAGCTGCTCGGAGACGTCGATCGTATCGCCGCCAAACTGAGCCAATACACCAATCAACTAAAGGAGAAATCAACCGCCACATCGAGGACATCGAGGACAGCGAAGAACACATCCGCCGTCTTCAGAAGAGCGACAGGGAGCTTGTAAACTTCGCTGCCCCGGTGTTTGAGGTGCTGGACGAAACTCTACAAGGCATCGACATCGAGAAGGACGTCGCCTGCGCAGAGCGAGCAGTGCGAGCAGTACGCAAGGTTACGTGTAGCGTGAGCAATGTGAACGGAACCGTGCGTGGTAGGATTGACACGGGCGAGTGGGAACGCGTCCACACGATCAGTCGAGACCTGGGTGGAGAGGTTAGAGGTTCAGTGTCTGATAATGAGATCGGTGTGAGACGTTATGTTGATGGTAAGTATGTATTGATTATCGTTGATGTAAACACACATCAAGAGACAGCACGTATCATTAATGAAAAGGGATCCTACATTACGTCATGTGCTGCAGTCAGCAGTGAGCTGATCGTGTGTGGGAAGAGGAGGGGAGGCTGTGAAGGTGACCATTTGACCGGCTTGGTCAGTCTGTATGACAGACGAGGCCAGCTAGTCAGGGACATCACCATCCCTAGACATACTACACGTGACCGTGCATGGGTGTGGGTAGACGTGGACGGGGACGGGATGGTCGTCGCTGCAGAGCTCTACCAACCACACATCTACGTGTTGAACCCGTCCGATGGGGCGATAGTCCGCTCCGTCACTCTACCGGATGAGAGGGAGGTGTGTGGTGGGATATCATCCCTGAAGGATTCATCAGGCGATGTGGTCGTGTGTACAGGGTGTGGTGGATATTCCATCGTGTCTCGATCTGGCGCTGTGAAGACAACAATACGCGATGACGCGTGGGAGGATGCGCCATGCAGCGTTGACATGGTGACAGGCGCACTGTACGTCGCGTACTCTGATAAGACGCGTGGTGTGTACAGAGTGGATCGGTGTACGAGTGAAGGCGTCATCGCTGAGAGGGGCGTTGTAGAATATCCACATAAAGACGGAGTGTGGTGGTGTGGAGTCGCTATCACTCCTACAGGGAAGCTGGTCGTGAGTGACGATGAACGCAGAATCTTCATCTACAAACAATCCATCAATCTCACTCGGCCCTAGCCACGATGACGTAGTAAGCCGGTGACGTCACCGAATCACAATAACACATGAACACACGATTCAATACTCCGGTCGTTCTTTGCTGTCGACAGATTCCATGCCTGCTCTCGCAGTTCAATGTTCTTAAATTGTCATGAACTATTCAAGTAGTTTCTCGAAGCAGTGCATTGAACTTATATACAGTGTGTGGCCGTTATTTCTAAATGTTCTGTATTTGTTTCCAAAGGATATGTCAGCTAACCGCAGTGCATTGGTGAAGTCAGTTTGAAAACTAGTTTTGTTTCCATATTGTATTTTAGCTAACTGATTTACTGATATTTTGTTCGGACGTTATACTTCCACTTACATACAAGTTCCTGTTCCTCTTTTACATTGGCGACAATGCTTAGAACCTTTATCTCAGATTGTAATGTGTTCTCGCCTGTCGATCGTCTCCCACCAAACGACCGAGTTGTTGAGAAGATCTCGTAATGTCGATTGCGTTCTTGTAACATAAACAAAGCTAATGATGACCACTAGATGGCGCTATTGCACGTGATGTTCAGATCTTATCTGTCAGGTATGTTGGATTTGAATGACTTAATGCAACTGCCATAAAACGAGTGAAATCATCACGTTTGTCTAAAGAAAAAAAAAATATGGTATGTTGCTCGAAAACTCCGTGTTCTAAAATATCCTAAACGCTAACAGTAAGGAAATTTAGATGTAAATGGCGCAATATAAGAAGGGATTTGTATTGGCATCATTATTTAAATCTTCCTTTTTTCTTTCTTTCCTTCGATCAAGTTTTCTCTCTCGAACTATATTTTTTTTATTCTCTCTCTCTCTCTCACACTGCCGCTTTCGAACTCTTTCTTTCTAAGCATTCGATTTCTCCACGTGTTCGTTTTGTTTTTCTTGTCTAATGTGTACTTCCTTTAATCTCTCTGTCTTTCTCTCTCACTTTCTCTCCATCCTTCTCCTTTCACATGCCCCTTTTCCAAATATGTGTCTTTCTGTTTCTGGCATGCGTTTAACCTCCCCTCTCCCTGGCTCTATTTTATCTTATTTCTTCCATTTGAATAACCTAATTATCTTATATCGAGCAGCACTTTGTAAACTCGATGAGGTTTCAAGTCAAATATATAGAGTCAATCGGACGAAGTTCTCTGGGGGCAGTGACACGCCATAGTGCGTTTGTAACTTGCAAATTCGAATCCACTAACATCATCGAGTGTAGGGTTTTTTTTAAACATGGGTCTCGCTGGTGATCCCAACATTAAGACGTGAGAAGCTTAATGTTTTACATGTTATATATGAGAAAACCCACCAAGGACCCACTGTAAATGTTGTGATTTTGAAGTTGTTTGTTTCACCCTGTGATATGAATTATCATACAACAAACTTTGTTCGGTAACGATGTTACTTTAACACACACGGGTCTAATCATCGTTTATTATCCATTTGATTTTAACTTGTCTAAGGTATAATCATTGAAAGAATCAGAACAATCAATACTTCAGTGCAGGTTCCCAATGTGTAGAGCCGTTTGTGTTTTAAATAGTCAGTTTTGATGTACATCCTGTATGTTTCATTTGCAAACTAAAACAAAAGTTGGCATATAAAGAGTTTAGTGAGTTATCATGCACAAAATTATTTGTTCTTGGTTCTATATCATTTCACGTTAGTAAATATTAGGCGTACAAGTGGTTCATTCTTAATCCCTTGGATAAAGATGATGGTGATTGTATCAAAATAGTCGGCGCGCATACCCGTGCCTATGCTGGCAAACTGATTGTGTGCGTCGGAGGTTGAACACCATCGATTGTCAATATTCACTGTATGGCATTTCTCTTTAAAGAAGTATCGGCAGACAGGGTGGCTTATTTGCAAAAGTCATGAAGGATAAATACTCTAACGATAACGTTTACGTTGATGAGATCTCACAGTCATAGCTTCAAGAACCAATTCAGGAAAAAGTTATTATTGTTTATGTTTGAAACACGCAGTATCGTAGCGACTATAGTCTACATTCAAACACAGTATAGCAGCGGACATCGGCGCAGTGCTGCCACTCCACGCACTGTTCTGATGACCGCGGACAGTGTGAAGCGGAGAATGGCGATGTGTGCTGATTGCGGTCCCGTCCTCAAGGTTTCAAGAATCGCCGAGGTTTTGGATGAACACCTCGAAATTAAGCGATCGTTATATTCTAGGTCAAAGCTATTTTCCAGCGTTATTACGGGAGGGGGGGGGGGGGGGTTCTCAAACAGTATCTCTTTGCATTTCCCGTGGTTCCCCCCCCCCCCCCAAAAAAAAAAAAAGGAGGCTACTCTGCCTTTAAACGAAAGGACCGATTTTTTTTTCTTTTTATCAATTTCTTTAGTAATGTGCGTAAATCTTAATTTTTTATTTCGTATGCTGTTCAATGTGTATTCAGCTGTCATCCATTATCTGCAGTAATAATGCATTTGATGTATTTTTGTGAACTATTATATCTTAAGATAATTTGTTTCCCTTTCTAATATAAATTGATTTAGTGATTGTGTTCTTGAAATCCAGTTTGTCATCCGAACAGGCATAACTGGTACAGTATCTCACATTGAATTCTTATTCCCGATAAATAACAAAGTGAATCGCTTTGATATACCCTACAAAGTTAAATTTACAGAAGTGTATTCCTGATAGATTGTTTTCTGTCAAAGGTGTACATCTTTATAAGTCCATTGATTTACACTATTGAAAATGATTCGCAGCACATTATCTGAACTAGGACGTGTGTATCACATGGTGGATCATAAAGCTCTTGTATATCAATGGTAGATACCTATTAACTTAGGGGTACATACACGTGATAGTCTAAATCAGTTCTCTCAGCGCTCATTATTTGCATTATAGTATTCACACTTGTCGAACTTGCTTCGTTCATATATTCTTTGTTCTTTGTAATGCACAATGTGCCTTTGTATCAAACGTTTAGAATGTCGAAAATATTTGTTTTAGTTTTTTATCACAAGCACTGCATTGTTCAAAGTAACATTAGGAGTTACCTCATCGTTGAAATTGAAAGTGTGTTCATGTTATTATCGACACATTGTTACCATAGTTACTTGTGCGTGAGCTTATGACACAAACTGATTACGTTTTTCGTCAAGGAAGAGAAACATTCAGCAACATGTCGCCTCTTTATTACCATGGTGTTAATGACCACAGCTTCATTTGTCTGCTTAGTGGTGAAAGTTCGTAGCTTTGTGACGAAATGCGGAAGGGGAGACTATCATTGTCACGTTGTACATTATGTTCAATATACTGATTATGTAAATAAAACCATTACTAAATATATTAATGAAAAGACGACTCATCGACGATTTTGTAATAATTTCCGCTTTCAACTGAAGGAGTAAGAGAGGGTAAGTGACAGGATCGATGAGAAAGAGAATAAATTAGAGAGAGAGGGAGGGAAAGTGAGATAGAGAGAGAGAGAGAGAGAGAGGGAGGGAGTGTGAGATAGTTAGAGAGAGAGAGAGAGAGAGAGAGAGAGGGGAGGGAGAAAGTGTGAGATAGAGAGAAAGAGAAAGAGAGAGGGAGGGAGTGTGAAATATAGAGAGAGATGGAGGGAGGGAATGTGAGATAGAGAGAGAGGGGGGAGGGAGGGAGGAAGTGTGAGATAGAGAGAGAGAGAGAGAGAGGGGGGGGAGGGAAGAAGGAAGTGTGAGATAGAGAGATAGAGAGAGAGAGAGGGAGGGAGGGAGGAAGTGTGAGATAGAGAGAGAGAAAGGGAGTGTGAGATAGAGAGAGAGAGAGAGAGAGAGAGAGAGAGAGAGAGAAAGTGTGTATGGGGAATATTACAGGGAGGGGTCTGGCAAGATCTTACAATATCATTCTTCAATTTTAATTTGATTTGAGCTTAAAATCCAAGCCTCTGATGCAAACTACAACGGAATGTTTGTTTCATGCACTATTAAGCTTACATCACTGTTAAATTTCGTATAATTTACAAACTTGATTGTGATTCTTGTTGTTTATGCAATTTTTTTTAATAAATCTGTTTCTGTCTGAAGAAGCGAAACACTACCTGTCATTCAATGTGCAAATTGATAATTTACTCGTCAAGCAATGTATATGAGGTTTATTTTGATTATTTTACAAGTATAATATTTAGCTCAGGTTCCAGGCTGTGTTTCTTACTGACGCACGTCTGCCAAAAGAGCTGGATCTGGATACGTATGTTTCATCTTTGTTCCAGTCTTCCCTCATGGGATGGACGGAGCACAAAATAAAGGGAGTTACTGTTCAATATTCCGAAGGTTCGTTACTCCGAAGGTTCGTTTAATATTCCGAAGGCTCGTTATTCCGAAACACATAAATTGCCTATACCTCGAAACTCGTTAGTAAAAAAAAAAAAAAAAAAAAGGGTTCCTTAATCTGAGCAATTGTGGCGTTATTCCGAAGGTTCGTTAATCCGAAAACGAATTAGGGTTCGTTACTCCGAGGGTTTGTCAATCCAAAAAACGAAATAAGGTTTGCTTTTCCGAAGGTTCGTTATTCCGAAAACGAAATAAGGTTAAAAAAAATAATAATGATCTTCCGGAGTAACAAATCTTTGGAATAACGAACCTTATTTTGTTTTCGGCCTAATGAACCTTGGGAATAGTGAACCTTCGGAATAACGAGTGCTTCCCGTAAAGGGTGCCTGCCTAGTCTGTGTATTGATACCTAATTCTGCTTAACATGCATCCACACACTCCACAGCATAGGACAGGGGTTAACATTCGTTAAAGCAACTGATATGACAAGAAACATCTAGAAAGAAGCGAGACCCAACTCCCTGCACGGCTACGCTGACAACTTTAAAGGGAAAATCCACCCTAAAGCTACATTGGTTTTGATTATAGCAGAACAATGCAAGGTACATAAATGTATGAGGGAAGGTTTGACGAAATTCCCTCAAAAGTTAAGAAAGTCATGACTTCTTTCAAAGTTTAAATGTGTGACATCACTTGTGAGTTGCCTTCCATATGTTGTGTGCTGAAAAATTCCATCAATTGTCGTCTTTCTAGGTGTTAATGAAGGATCAATGTTTTGTGTTTAAAAACATGTTGAATGGCATATACACAGGTAAAATGCGAGTTGTAATTTTCAAAAAAAACAGTACACAATAGCAGGGTACCTCGCAAGTGATGTCACAATATCAAGAATGTTAACATTCATAATTCTGTTAGCCTTTGACGAGTTTTGTCAAACTTTCACTAATTCTATTTCTTTCATGTTTCTGCTTTCACTTTAAACTGACTTCACTTAAGGGTGGACTTTCCCTCTAAAAAATAGTCGTACACAAAGACATATTGTATTTCCTGTTCATTGAACAAATGCAATTTAATGTCAAACCTTTTATACGAAAAAAAAAAACAACAGATCACTTTATTTTCATCAGCAACATGCCAGAGCATAGTACATGTACATAGTATACCACATGAATCAATTACATTAAGAGACCAGTCTACAGCCACAGAGAAATATTTTCATGTTTCAATCCAACCAGAGGATCAGTGACGTAGCTTTCAATGGGTACACATTGACTAATCTAACCAGAAGGTCAGAGAAGTAGCTTTCAATAGGTACACATTGACCAATCCGACCAGAAGGTCAAAGAAGAAGCTTTCAATGGGTACACATTGACCAATCCAACCAAAAGGTCAGAGAAGTAGCTTTCAATGGGTAGATATTGAACAATCCAACCAGAAGGTCAGAGAAGTAGCTTTCAATGGGTACACATTGACCAATACAACCAGAAGGTCAGAGAAGTAGCTTTCAATGGGTACACATTGACCAATGTAACCAGAGGGTCAGAGAAGTAGCTTTCAATGGGTACACATTGATCAATGTAACCAGAAGGTCAGAGAAGTAGCTTTCAATGGGTACACATTGACCAATGTAACCAGAAGGTCAGAGAAGTAGCTTTCAATGGGTACACATTGAACAATCTAACCAGAAGGTCAAAGAAGTAGCTTTCAATGGGTACACATTGACCAATGTAACCAGAAGGTCAGAGAAGTAGCTTTCAATGGGTAGACATTGAACGATCTAACCAGAAGGTCAGAAAAGTAGCTTTTAATGGGTAGATATTGAACGATCTAACCAGAAGGTCAGAAAAGTAGCTTTCAATGGGTAGATATTGAACAAGTATCTGTGAGTTCCAATCTGTTTTCCTCCCATTTTCACTAATAGGCCAATTTCTCGCTGATGACAATGAAATGAAAGAAAATACTGTGTAAGAAATCATTTGAAATAATAGAACTGAAAACTGACTTTAGGCAGAATTATACTCATTTCAAGTAAGTATGGACGAGTCTTCCATAACCTCGTGGTTCCTCTTGCTTTGAGACCAGAGACCATAATAGGTAGAAGCACACAGCACGGCTTTTCACACTGCCCAGTAATGGTTGAGTGATACTTTGAGCATTGCAATATGGCATACAAATGATCCCTCGAAACAGGGTGGTTGAAACACGAGCAGGGATAGTTTGGCACACTTCCTGCAAAGGTTCATGAGGAGAATTCATTCAAGTTGAGTCTTTTCAATGAATACAATATTTAAAAAGTTCCCTCTTATACCATGACATACAATTGAAATTTGAACTCTGTAATAGCCCTGTATGTATTCAGATTCACTGTGAGTTTCATAAAATAATACATGTACTTGGTACTGCGTCATTTCATTAATCTCCACTTAATCAATTTCCATGCATAAATATAATCCAAACCTATTAGACTAGCTTTGGTGTAACAGCAACGTATTGTCTGAAATGCCTGAATGCTATAATTATGTATACATATAGGTGCAATGCCACGTGAGCACTTCAAACATGTACTACTGTTCTCTATCATATTATACTTGTCCATTTTGTCTCTAAATGTCACATACTTTCTTCTCTGATCATTCTGTTTTTGCCAAAAGCAAACTGTCCATTCCAGTGGACCGGCCCCGTTAACTCAACATAATTCAACTTTTAACACATTAAGCTTATACACTGCAGTGCATCATAAATATGTCTTTGTAAAGCAAGCTTGAAGGAGACAACATCTACATCTACATCTAGAATGAGAAACCTGCTTTGCCATGACATGATCACCACCTAGACCATGTATGTGGCCTATTGCCATGAGAACAAGCTCAGACAATTGTGGATTTTGTTGCAAATTTCTCTACATTATTTACATAGTCGACTTTTAAAGTCACATCACTATCCAAAGGGGGGAGGGGTATAGAAAATGTAAGATGACGTCATGCAACATATATATTGAGCTTTGCTATGATCACACATCTGATGGAGAAATTCAATGTCCCTCAGCCCCAGTCAGTTTGCTTTCTACCAATAGAGGAAGGTAAAATACTCAAAGAACTGCCCAAATCGATGAACATAGTTTCTTCACACATATAACAGTGATTTCATACACGTTTCAGCATTACAGAACGTATATAAGCATTCAAAAGTTGGCCTAAGAAACCATGATAGTCAATTTACAATGGATGCCACTTACATATGAATGTATGATTCTACACAGAACTAATCAAAACAATTTAGGGTGAAATCTGGGTGGTGAGTCAAGCTATACAGAGCAGTACAGAAACAATTTCACCTCAAACATAAAGATGTCTCGTCTATACACAACATGGTCACACACAAGCAATGGGAGGGTATACTGAAATGACTATATCTACACAAAGATTCCCCCACTGTGAAATAAATAGATCTTGAGTTCAACAGAATACAATCTCCCTGCAATGTAACCTGTACAGAGGGACCACCTGTCTATAAAGGCCACTCTTTTCACTTTAATACATCCGCATCTAAAGTGGCCTTGACATACTGATACACCTGTCTATAAAGGCCACTTTTCTCACTTCAATACACCTGCATCTAAAGTGGCCTTGATATACTGATACACCTGTCTATAAAGGCCACTCAATCGAAGAGTCATTTATTTGAAATCATCATTGAAATGACGATCTTTTAGGAGCTGTATGTTGCTTATGTTTGGATATTTTAATCTGTTGCATTTGGTTTCTTATAAATAGATGGTGTCACCGTGGAAGGTCCATGGTGCCACCGTGCATTAAGATCCCATGTCTGTGAACGAAGTTGACACTACAGACCACCTTATACTTGTCCACAAGTATGTCTCGTTCAACTTGTTTCTTGCAGAGTCAATTCTCTCAGCTTTATTTAGCTCACAACCGCATTTATATACTTGCTGATTACGTTACAGTGCTGCCGTGCGTTTTCTATGACCGCGATATCAGCTAATATTAGCATGATGACGAAATGATGTCAAATGTTAAAATGTATGTCGCAATATCATACAAGGTCCTGGATGGTACGATCGAGGTGTCACCGGAAGTATCGCGCAACAAAGACAAAAAAAATGTTATGAACTGTGGTCTCCTGCACAGGAAGAAAAGCAGCACAACAGTAGCTGAGTCATACACGCGAGCCAAAACGAAACCATTTACCATGTTTATAAAGAGCGTTATCATGTATGTTGTATCATTCCATACTGAATGCACAGCAAATGGTCGACGCTATCGTATTAGCTGTTTTCTAGTAGTTTGACTTTGGCATCAGAGCTCGGATTCTTTTCTCTAAGACTAGAACTTTTTTTTTTTTTTCAAATTGCATAGCAGAGCAAACGTCTCAGCACCTGTGCTTAAATCTCTGCGTGGTACATGAAAGCTCAAGTTTGAAGTCGGACAAACTTTTGTGAAGTAGCTGATCAAGGTAAGATGGCCTTCATTTAAACCAATCCTTCGTTATACTTTGACCATGATGACGACGCTGGACACATTTCTCTTTCCGTGAGAGAAAAAGGGGTGGGTGGGGCCAGTAACACAGTTGGAAAAAGAGAAAGGATGAGAAGAGAAGAGAAGAGAAAGAGAGAGAGAGAGAGAGTGGAAGGATGCAGAGAGTTCTCTTTTCTGCTTTTCCTTTGTCTCTGTCTCTGTATGTCTGTCTGTCTGTCTTTCTTTCATCCATTTTCTCTCTCTCCCTCTCTACCCCCCCCCCCCTCTCTCTCTCCGTGTCGCCCTATTCCTCATCTCCGTCTTAAATTAGAAGGTGATCTGTCGGTTACGACAGATCACCTTCTACATTGTTCTAATTTCGCTAGAATTTTCTTTCTTACTTTTATTCCATGCCCCCCACTTTTTTGTGGCATCTATATCTCAACAATGCACCTGTCATGTTTCACCAAATTTTAATCATGTATAGGTATGTTTGTGAACATGTTCCCGCAACATTTCCAAGGTCATTTTATAATCGTGACGTCATCTACGAGCAATTTAATCAAAACCAATTATTTGATATATCTCTTGAACTAATAATTTATATGTTATGAAATTTGACATGCATGAAGTTAACGACGTGACAATTAATTTCAATAAATGAAAACGCGCGCGTACGCGTACTTTAGCGCAATAACGCGCGCGCAAATTTTAAAAATGCTCTAAATCAACTAAAAATTGTTTTGCATATGTTTCAGGCCATTTCTAGCATTTCAAAAATTTCCGCGCGTTAGCGCGTTTTTCCGTGCGTTACGCGTACACAGCCTCAAAATTCCGTTTTTTTTTGTTTTTTTTTACTAATTTCATGTTTTTGACACTACTAACATCACATCCTGCAATTATTGAGCCATTTCCATGCATTAACATGGTCGTGCGGGTACGTTAAAGTTGAAAGTCTGCGCGTGCGTGAATACGATTTTTTGTGCAAATATTGCAAAAAACGTGACTGTCTTCAAGCGGCCATAGCTCCTCAGAATGGCTGATGACCCCCATTTTTTTTAATATTCGGAAAGAGTATGAAATATAGATGTGATTTTATTTGTCATTTTACTGTTATATACATCGCGACGTCATCATATTGCCATATGAATCAAAAAATGAATTTTCATGTATGACGTCCGATCTTTTTTCACTCGCTTTTCCGTATCTCAGTAATTCTTGATCATTTTTCTCCCAAGTTTCAGTATGTTGTGCCTAAGACATTGTTCTGTGGTAGGGTTGCCTTCATTTTTCATTTTTAACACGTCTTCAAGGTGTAAATTTGATTATAGGCATTAATATCAAAAGCGAACGTATGTACGTGTAATGTCAATGGGAGAGTCATTTATTTGAAATCATAATTGACATGACGATCTTTTAGGAGCTGTATGTTGCTTATGTTTTGACATTTTAATCTGTAATTTAGTATGTTGTAGCTGAGTATTCTAGCTTTTTGGGTCTTTGTCTCCGTTTATCAATCAGATGTCGGGATCATGGCCGAATTTCAGCTTCAATATCGACTTGTATAAATCATTCTAGACCCAGTTGCGTTTGCACGTGTTAAGTGAATGGGAAGATTTGTGGCTCAATGTGTAAGGCGCTGTTTTAAGAACGCGAGGCCCCCGGCTCGAATCGTGGTGTGGGAAGAGTCAATTTTTCTATTCCTTTTGCAATGTTTACTTTGCCACCTTCTTCTGTTCTATCCATCACTTTGTCATTCTCTTTGATATTTTCTTTCCCTTTTTTCCCTCTCATCCCTTTATCTTACATGACTATCAATTACATGTTGTCTACATTATATTTGAACACTTAGGCAAATCTTTGCAATGTTAGTATGTTGTAGGTGTGCTATGAGATTTCGTTCGCGTTGCCTTTGATTTCTTATGAATAGATAGTGTCACCGTGGAAGGTCCATGGTGTCACCGTGCATTACCATCCCATGTCTGCGAACGAAATTGACAATACAGACCACCTTATACTTGTCCACAAGTATGTCTCGTTCAACTTGTTTCTTGCAGAGTCAATTCTCTCAGCTTTATGTAGCTCACAACCGTACTCATATACTTGCTGATTACGTTACAGTGCTGCCGTGCGTTTTCTATGACCGCGATATCAGCTAACATGAACATGATGACGAAATGATGTCAGATGTTAAAATGTATGTCGCAATATCATACAAGGTCCTGGATGGTACGATCGAGGTTTCACCGGAAGTATCGCGCAACAAAGACAGAAAAAAATGTTATGAACTGTGGTCTCCTGCACAGGAAGAAAAGCAGCACAACAGTAGCTGAGTCATACACGCGAGCCAAAACGAAACCATTTACCATGTTTATAAAGAGCGTTATCATGTATGTTGTATCATTCCATACTGAATGCACAGCAAATGGTCGACGCTATCGTATCAGCTGTTTTCTAGTAAGTTGACTTTGGCATCAGAGTTCGGATTCTTTTATCTAAGACTAGAACTTACATAAGCTTTGTGATAACATAAGCCTTATACAATGTAGGAGACAGTAGATTTAATATTTTGCCCAGGCGGAAATTGCATTCTTTTCTTCTTATTTTTTCAAATTGCATTGTAGAGCAAACGTCTCAGCACCTGTGCTTAAATCTCTGCGTAGTACACGAAAGCTCAAGTTTGAAGTCGGACGAACTTTTGTAAAGTAGCTGATCAAGGTAAGATGGCCTTCATTTAAACCAATCCTTCGTTATACTTTGACCATGATGACGACGCTAGACACATTTCTCTTTCCGTGAGAGAGAAAGGGGTGGGTGGGGCCAGTAAAACAGTTGAAAAAAGAGAAAGGATGAGAAGAGAAGTGAAGAGAGAGAGAGAGAGAGAGAGAGAAAGAGAAGGAGAAAGAGAGACAGAGAGAGAGAGAGAGAGAGTGGAAGGATGCAGAGAGTTCTCTTTTTTCTGTTTTTCCTTTGTCTCTGTCTCTGTATGTCTGTCTGTCCGTCTGTCTCTCATCCATTCTCTCTCTCTCCCTCTCTATCCCCCCCCCCCTCTCTCTACGTCTCGCCCTATTCCTCATCTCCGCCTTTCTTTATTAGGTGATCTGTTGTAACCGAATAAGACGGTTAGTCATTTTTTTTAGTAAACAATTCAAATATATGTTAAATGGCTAGTCAAAGTCAAATAGCCGCTTCTAAAAGTGTGAATGTTAAGATGCTAGACTCATATCAATGACGACTAAATTATTTTTAAGTGTTAACAGTAACAGTCAGGCACAAGAGCACCGTTGCTATGGCAACACCATTGTGCCCAAAATCCTGAAATTACAGAAATGTAAGAAATTGTACGGAAGATGTTGATCATCGTGGTAGTAGTATCGCCAGAGTAGTAATCTGTTGTCTCACGAAAAGGCAAACTGGAGATTGCGACGTTTCGACCGCTACTGCTAGTCTCCGTCAGGCAATGTGGACAATAGTCGCTGCGCGCGTCTTTTATAGCGTAAGCTGCGTTCCGAAGGTGCCGGAACCGCCGCGCTGCGATTGGTCGGCGCACTCGACCAATCACTAGCCGCGGACGATGCGACGTCCGGGCGGGTAGCGGACGTCGGGGAAAGCCCCTCGGTTGGCGGCGGCGTCGCGGGCGGGCGAACACTGGCGGTAGCTGCACAATTGCTACTGTGGTTAGAAGCGGGCGTCGGAAGGCGGTCAAGCGGAGAGTTACGGGTGGTCGCGGGTGGCGCATTGCGGCGGATGGTCGGAAGCCATTCCTCGGGGATCTCAATGCCGTTATCCCTATTGATGTTATTCGGATGTAAGCGGATTTGGATAGCCTCTTTAACACGCCGTGTGTACCAGTGCTTATCCCGCGCTATGCAGCTTACCGCGTCCCAATTAGGAGGGTGATCTGCATTCCAAGCATGCTCTGCGACTGCCGAACTATCTATGCGTCGATGCTTGACATCTCTGCGGTGCTCTACCATTTTTTCGCTGACGGGTCTACCCGTTTCCCCGATGTACACCTTGTCACAAGTCCCGCATGGAATCTTGTAGACAACGCCATCGAGTCTGTCGGGTATCGCGGGGTCCTTAGGGCGCACTAGCTGCTTACGAATGGTAGTATCGGACTTGAAAACGGCGCGTATGCTATGCTTCTCTAAACGTCGGCGAAGCTGGCGGGAAATCGAATCGACAAACGGTAGAACAACGGTAGACTTGTACTGCATAATCTCTTTGTTGGTAGAGTTCTTCCTCTTAGTCACGCGGTTGAGGAAAAAGCGCGGGTAACCATTGGAAACTAGAGCGGAAGCAATGCGTTGTTTCTCAATGGAAGTGCAGTGCGGCTTAGAAACAATGCGCGATGCCCTGTCATAAAGGCATTTAACGACCCCGCGTTTGACGGATTGGGGATGATGCGAATCGTAAGCTAGGTATTGTCGCGGTGCACCAGTGTATCGAGAAAGGCGATGCGGCTATTGTCTTCCGTCTCAGATTACTACTCTAGCGATGTAAGAAATTGCCATATATTTCATATATGGTGACATAAAAACACAAACTTAGTGTTTTGGTATACATTTATCGAGGTGCTCAGTTGATTCTGATTGTCATAAGAAATCACGATTATGCCTAAAAATGGAAGTTGCCATGGAAACGATATGAACCGAAAAGGCAATTTTGTTAGAAAACCATTCAAATATATGTGAAGGCACAGCAAAAAACCTAATCTGAGTTTATAGTTTTATAAATATTTAGATGCCAGAATAGTAACAATCAAGATTGAGTCATTTCTAAGTGATAGCTGTCACACATAAAATGGCTGTTGCTATGAAAACACGATAGAGCCAAAAAATATTGAACTTAAGTTAAGCTTAAGTCAAGCTCTATGGGGGAGGGGGAACATAAATTACAAGTTTCAGGCTACCACCTATGCTCTATTGATGTCACTGTCCAACAAACCAAAAACCATTAGATAGAAGGTCAGCATAATTATCCATTACACCACAAAATTACCAAAAATGGACACAAACGGAAATACAGTCAGAAGGTCCGGTAGATGCATGTATGTTGCATGTTCAGAATGAGGATGTAAAGCATAAGATAAGATATCTGATACAGTTAGATATTACAATGCGGTTTTACAGATGTGCAGGAAGAGTCTTTGGATAGTGACAGTGATGCAGATGACAATTAAAGTGTACTTGTAAGGGAATTTGTTTTTACATTAAGCAACAATATTTGTCATGACCTGGACCATAATTGTCAAAAAATCTTGAAGGCTTTCATGTAGAAAGCTTGAAATTCACATTGTCATGCCAACAACCAAGTACTTCACACTGATTTCAGAACACTGTGACATGTGATGACATTAAATGACTTGGATTTTTATTTTAGTCACCTAATATATGGAACTAAGCACTTTCATAGAGTTTTGA
Organism: Arbacia lixula; assembly: GCA_963669155.1. NCBI lineage: Eukaryota > Metazoa > Echinodermata > Echinoidea > Arbacioida > Arbaciidae > Arbacia > Arbacia lixula. Next base: position 21,326,093 of record OZ022592.1, read on the forward strand.
CAGGGTAAAATTACAAATATGTCATTTTATAAAATTCGATTAATTGATTGATTAGTTGTCATGACAATCGCTTCACACTAACATCAACTATAGGTTTGAGGGGAAACATGCACATTATGATATCTTATGGTTAATTAGAAAGAAAACAAAAGGATTAAAGAGTGAACCGGGAGAGAGATAGGATTTTGATGTGTACCTCGTATGTGCTTTGCACATCTACTTCATATATTATATCATGCTGTTGTCATGGCAACTATCCAATTAGAAATTACCATAAACACCTAACAATACCATAATATTGATTTCCATCATTTAAAAACCTAAGCCATCATAATACCAGAAACTGATGGTAAGTTTTCTTCTCCCTATTTGTATAATATATTGAATATGTTCATTGAAATAACCTTCTCTGTAACTTTACCATAGCAATGACCATATTTTGACCGGGAACTTGACCTTAAATTACCAATATTCTAATCAAAATCAACTGGGTTCCTTGCAAAATGTATATTTAGACAATAATCATTTTTTTTATGCTACCATATGGCAAATATAAGGCACTTTCTTATATTCCTGTAATTAAGTATTTGGGCACCACGGTGTTGTCAGTGCAACATTCGCTAATATGCGTGACAGTTATTAATTTAGGAATGACTAAATCTTGATTGTTGCTATTGTGGTATCTAGATATTCATGAAACTATGAACTAGAATTAGGTTTTTTGCTACTTATTTACATATATCTGAATGTTTTTTTTCTAAAACAAAATGCCTTTTTTGTATATTGTTTCCATGACAACAACTATTTCTTGGTATGATCATGACCTTACATGACTTAAATTCTGATCAGAATCAACTGGGCATAGCAACAGTCATTCTATGCGTGACAGTTATCACTTAAAAATGACTCAGTCTTGAGTGCTACTATTCTAGAATCTAAATATTTATCAAACTATAAACTAGGATGATTTATTTTCTGTGTGTTAACATATATTTAATGGTTTTCTAACAAAATTGTTTTTTGGGGTTCACATCGTTTCCATGGCAGCTTCCATTTTTAGTCATGATCGTGATCTCTAACGACTTAAATTACAATCGGAATCAACTGGGCACCTTGATCAATGTATTCGCAGACACTTATTTTGTGTTTTCATGTCACCATGTCAGAAATATATGGTAATTTCTTATACTTTTGTAATTTTAATATGTTGGGCACCATTGCCCGGTGAAACGGTGCTTTTTTCGTGATTGTTAACACTTGGTTCCTTTTTGTCTCGCCTGAACAAAGTTCGGCAGAGACATAGTAATCACTTTTCCTGTTAGTCTGTTGGTCTGTTACAAACATTTTAAAGTTTTTGTTTAACTTGCTTTCATTTCTTTTTTTCTGCATCAATTGTGATCAACCTTGGTACAAATGATCCTTGGGTAATACCACATGTGTCTTCATGAGGATGATGTGGTCAATGGTCATCTAGGGGTCAAAAGGTCAAATGATATGAGGCCGTGTTCATCATTTTTCTCAAAGTTTTCGTTTGACTTGCTCTCATTTTTTTATTTCTGCATCAATTGTGATCACACTTGGTACAAATGATCCTTGGTTAATACCACATGTGTCTTCATTAAGATAATGTGGTCATAGGTTATCTAGGGGTCAAAATATCAAATGATATTAGACCATGTCCATCATTTTTTAAAGTATAATATTAACTAACAGACGTTTCTTTACTTCAGGTCGGATCAAACTTGACACAGATGTGCCGGGGCTTGTTCTTAAAGTTTTGGTTTAACTTGCTCTTAGGTTGTTGTTTTTTTTGCATTAATTATGTTCATACTTGGTCCAAATGATCCTTGGGTAATACCGCATGTGTGTTGATGAGGGTGATGAGGTCAAAGGTCATCTAGGCACCATTTTAAATATTTGAAAAAAAAAACTTAGCATTGTTTATTGATTGCGAAATCAGGCGAGACTCGTGGTTCGCGAACCACCTTTATCAATTTATTTCTTTTTTCTCTTCCATTTGCTCCGGGACTTTGCAATTTCTTAAACTCAGTTCAGACATGTTAAGTACAACAGTATGTACAAAGAACAAGTCACATATTCCAGGTTCAATGATGTAGAGCAAGATGTATAGGTGTTCGCTGGGTGAAGGTCTCAAATCATCTCCCTTCCCTAAGAATTTCCCCTCGAGCCACATGAGAAACAACAGGATTCGGGGGTGTGGTCTAACTTATTGGGGTAACATTTGCATCTTGGATATGGGAGAAGCTAGGGGTGTTGCCTCTGCCTGGTGGCTTGACCAAGAGACAAAGAGAACGTTGTGGGAATTACTTGTATAGATGGAGATGCGTGGTCAATTTGTGGTTTGGGTGAGAGAGTGCTTAGAAGACTTATGATGTGGTCTGAGCAGGAGAGACGCAACAGAGATTGGTATGCATCATTGTCAATGTACCATTGAATTTCTGTGTGAAAGTTAACTATTCAATTTCTCTTATATCAAAAAAGATATCATTTGGGGGCAATGTTTAGCCATTTTTGGCAATGTCAGTTGATCTTTGGCCTATCAATTCTTTGACTTCCAATCTAAATTTAGTCATACAACCTTGTGTCAAGTTTGTTTGAAATGGGATTATTAAATTCAGTTATTTGGAAAGAAAGATTTTAGCAACTTTTTGCAAATATTTTAATAAAATTCATTCTTCCACGTTTCAGGAACTTTACCCCAAAATTTAATCAGTCTACCTCCATGCAATGATACATCATTGAATGTTTGGTTGGAATTGCATTTGGAGTTAGTGTGAAAACTATGAATTTGGTAACAATCTTTTATAGCCACTTTAAGCAAGGACATTGACATTAAGACCTCTGACATTTCAGTAATTATTGTACCAAATACTTCATCAGTCTACCTCCACGTCGTGATCCATCCTTGTACCATGTTTGGTTGAAATTGAATCATTGGATATGGATTTATTTGAAAAATATTGATTGGGGGGCAAGTTTCAGCCATTTTGGCAGAGTAAAATGACCTTATGACCTCTGACCTTTCAAGAATCAAATAACTAATATGTCATTATGGTTTGGGGATCTCAAGTGTCAGGTCACAGCCTCCCCCCCCCCCCCCCCCCCCTCTCCTGACTTGATATACTCGTTGAATCATCAAAGGCAATTAAAACAGTGTCTCCAACACGTAAAAGATTATCAGATAGGCCTAGTCCGAATGAGATTTTAAAATGGCGACGTGCAATCCGTCGCTGCGAATATATATTGCTATGCACAGAAGCAAACATGGGCGGAAATCCCGGGGGGGGGGACACAATATCAAATGTTCCCCCCCCCCCCCCCACTATTTTCGGTCGTGTACCCCGACGAGACTGGGTGGATTGGCGTATTAATTTGTTTTCGAAAAACGTCATACACCTCACCAAAATCCCATCACTACCCCCCCCCCCTCCCCCCCCCCCCCCCCCCCCCCCCCCCCCCGCTCAGCTACTTCTTGAGGAAGAACATGTCCCCTCCACCTTCGGGGAGCGATTTCCGCCCATGCTATGCACAAAAGCAAACATGTAAAAATCTGGAAACTGATGATGTTTTTAATTGGCGAGTAAATCCTTTGACACGATGGACCAGTAAGGCGGCAGCATGAATATATGGTAATTATGTATCAATATCAATGGGGCAATATCAATGGGGCAGTTCACACTGGAAATCAGTTGATGCAAAACTGTATGAACATAATCAGACCAGTAGGCTTATTTTATTAAATTATTTCAATTTTGAGCTGTTCATAACATGGCTGCAGAGTTATGTTCGATATCCTAGGTGAGCATTGGTGACATACCCCCCCCCCCCCCCACTACTCCCCTCCCTGCCCCCACCCACGTCTCCGTATACCAACAATTCTTGAGTACCCATCCCCCGCCCCAATGCCCCGTATACCAAGTGTACCTAAGTACCCCTTCCCCGCCCCCACATCCCCGTATACCAAATTTACATGAGTACCCCTCCCCACCTTCCTTTCCCCACATTCTCTTTTACATGTATATTCCGTTTATTGAAACCACTTTCTATCTATTTTTACAAATGTAAACGGTTGGATAAAATAATAATAAATAAAATAAGCATATATACCTATAATATCTAAAACAAAATAACGAAAATACAAACTGTTATCTATGTCAAATCACATCATAGTGCACTAAAATATAGCAACAAAAATGCTAATTTTGAGTTTGTTTATAGCATTTTAATAAGGTACCGGATAGAGTTCAATGGCGTATTGTTAAATCTGAAATAAATATTGAATTGAATTGAATCTGCAATATGATATTATTAAGCTATATATACTACAATAATGAATAGATATAAAAGTAGCTAGTTAACATGATGAAAGAAAGATAAGAGTACTTATAAATCATTTTACCGGTATACAAGGTGTACATTCGTGACACATAATTGGGAATTGAAAAATACCAGCTAATTTGGACTGCATTAAAGTGATACTTGAGAGGATTTTAAAAGTAGGTCATCTAAGGATCACACATTATAAAATGTCATAGACCAAATATACGTAATGTTATAATACATGCTTCTATTGTCTTGAGTACCCCCCCCCCCCCCCTCCTCACAAATCCCCCAACTTCCCACGTCCCCGTATACCAAATAGTCTTGAGTACCCCTCTCCACTCGCCTACCCCCCGTTCTTTCATACCAAATATTCTTGAGAGCCCCTACGCCCCTCCCCCCACGTCTCCATATACCAAAAAGTCTTCAGTACCCCCCCCCCCCTTCCTCACATATCCCCGTATACCAAATAGTCTTGATTTCCCCTACCCCCCCTCTTCACAAATTCCCGTATACCAAATAGTCTTGAGTACCCCCCCCCCCCTCTTCACAAATCCCCGTATACCTAATAGTCTTGAGTACCCTCCCCCCCCCCCCCTCCTCACAAATCCCCGTATACCAAATAGTCTTGAGTACCCCCCCCCCCCCCTCTTCAAAATTCCCGTATACCAAATAGTCTTGAGTACCCCTCCCCCCCCCCCCCTCCTCACAAATCCCCGTATACCAAATAGCCTTGAGTACACCCCCCCCCCCTTCACAAATCCCCGTATACCAAATAGTCTTGAGTACCCCCACCCCTCCTCACGAATCCCCGTATACAAAATAGTCTTGAGTACCCCCCCCCCTTCACGAATTCCCGTATACCAAATAGCCTTGAGTACCCCCCCCCTCACAAATCTCCGTATACCAAATAGTTTTGAGTACCCCTCCCCCCCCCCTTCACAAATCCCCGTATACCAAATAGTCTTGAGTACCCCCCCCCCCCCCCTTCACAAATCCCCGTATACCAAATAGTCTTGAGTACCCCCACCCCTCCTCACGAATCCCCGTATACAAAATAGTCTTGAGTACCCCCCCCCCCCCCTTCACGAATTCCCGTATACCAAATAGCCTTGAGTACCCCCCCCCTCCCCCCCCCCCTCACAAATCCCTGTATACCAAATAGTCTTGAGTACCCCCTACCCCCCCCCCCCCCCCCCCTCACATATCCCCGTATATACAAAATAGTCTAGTGTATCCCTAACATAAGTCTAGGCAGCGCAGTGCTCGTGAGGGAGCGACCTAATCAGCATCGGTGTGATTTTGCACACGGCCCGAGCTAGTATACGGGTTGACACGTACGTACACACACGTAATATGTTTTGACGCCATACCACACTTGACTTGATTGAAATTAAGATGGGGAGTAGTCTAACGTTACCTGTGCTCTGACTATATGTTGCTTTTCTCATTGTATTTTACATCGTATTCTATTTGTCTCCCGGCCACTAAATGTATGTCCTACGCGACGTTATAACTAACTTTTAAACAATTTACTGTCTGCATTGAATAAGACACAGTAAGAACTTCGCAATCGGTAAGTAAAATCGAGAAACATTTGATTTGACGACTCATAGATTTACATCACTAACTTGAGATCCTATACAAATCGTTACATATGAACTTTAATAGCCTCATGTAGACTAGTCTAAGTCTGCAGAATCAGTCTCCAATATACGTTGAATGTGCTGAAAATGCATCTGGCATCTGGCATCTGACCTGTAAAAGCCTGAAGGCTTAATTTAGATAGTGTAGTCTACTCTATGTAGCATTGAAAACAAAATAAAGAATGCCCCAAATAAGACGTGTTTTCCTTCCTAAATTTGATCTAGTAGTGTAGGCTTTCTAGATCATAGACTAGCCCCAGGATGGCTCTCGCTCAGCGGGAGCGACTGCGCTGCGTGACCGGGCTGGTCGCAGTAAGATGCAGACTATTTGTCATACCAGCAACAACGTTAGACTACTATTTATTCGTTAAAACATAACGTGGTGATGTCAACCTATACTAGATAGGTCTATATAGATCTAGACTACACGTATACTAGAGTACCTATATTCATCTCAATCATACTTTTATAGTTTAGTTGGAGCTTGTTACATAGATCTACAGGTCTAGATCTACTTGCGTAGAGTCTAGCTATCTGCCCGTAACTATAACAAACTATAGAATTACATGTATCTAAAAAGTTAAGATTAAGACTAATTTACCCACAAACATTTAATAGAATTCCAAACACCTGCCCAGAAATGTCAATATGAATGAAAAGCAAACTGGACGTATTGGTCTCACTACTTAGGTCTAACTTAGCCACGTCGCACAGCATCGTCGTCCAGATGCTGATGATGACGTCAGCAGTACCAGCACTAGCAGTGCAATATCTGGACGACCATGCGAACTTTTATATAGATCTATCTAAATTACAGTGCAGTTTACTCGACTAGGTGTTGAACAATTCTGAAAAATAATGTTTCGACTCAATCAATCTTGAATATACGCATTAGATTCTACAACCTAAATTCATTTGTTGACACTTTTGAAAATTAATACAGATGATATGTACTATGTAGGTTAACAAGTCGAATCGAGCCCAAATTGACGCATCTTAAATTCAGGGGATGTCATTTTTTAGGAGCAGGTTTTTGAAACATCTCATCAATTACTTTTATCATGATAATCCCGTGAATATTTAATCAGTTTTTTTTTCAGATTTTTGACACATTTTGATCTTATTCAGAACAACAATCAATGGTCATTGTGCATCACGTGTCACGTTACCCACGTGTTTTTGTACTAGAAGCATCAAGCATAGCAGTAATGTTGATACTTCTCAGTTGTGAGTGGATACACAATGGTAATCGTTGTGTTCTGAATTGATCATCTGATACACACAAGCTCTTAGTTCAAAATTTGTGCAAATGTTAAAATCTTATTTGATATTCAAATGATTTATGTATTAAAAGACTAGTAACTGATGGAATGTCACGACATTTGCCCCTTAGAAATGACATCCTTTGACTTTATGATGTGTCAATTCCAGCTAATTGATTCGAGTTGTAACCTGTTTTGTGTTATTTTAAAGAGGAGAGTGTTTTTTTCAAACACTTAATACGATAAGGGAGATGAAATACTGTACAGGTATAGCGAAGTCCGGATATGATCCCGAGTAAATCCTGAGGAAAATGTTAAAATTACAAGTGCCACACAAATAAGTTAAATTGTTTATTTAAGCTTCAACAATTGAGGTCTATTTACGGATACATGTGTCCTCTGTGAAATAACACATCACCAAATAAAGTGATCGTACTTAGGCAAGAGGCCAGCATTGAAAAATAAGTAAACCCTGACAAAGTTAGAATATACTTAATGTATGAGATCTAAACCTAAATACATTGACCCTAAAAGCCCCAGAATGAATGGACCTTTGCATAATTCCCTCTAACATTTGGCCATTGGAATGACGCCTTGATAACTCTAAGTTACTCTTGAGTGTAAATTTTGTTAGAAGTGTACTTTATTTTTAGTCTAACTTTACTTTAATCTGACGGTACTATAGGACTACCTGTTCATCGATCGCTGGTCCTCTCTATACATTATCCTTGTCACTTTACTTAATATAAAGATTCATACCGAAAGGACATGGGTGTCACCGTGTGTGCAGTTCCGTGTTTTACTGGCTCATAAAGTAGATCAGTTTTAGACCAATGTTTTTCTAGTCTACTCTTGAAATAGTTCACTGAAGTAGCAGATATTTCATATTCAGGAAGGCTAATCTACCAAATTTTCCAAAGTCTGTTTACTCATATCAAGATAAGAGTAGTGCTTTTCGAGTTTCATACTGTGACCTCTTGATTAAAATCTACATTATCCCGTAATGGGGCATATAAATTCTACCCGGGCACAAGCATGACAAGTAGCACATGTGGTGGTCTGGCGATATATGTGTTTGTGTGTGTGTGTGTGTGTGTGTGTGTGTGTGTGTGTGTGTGTGTTGGAGGAGAGGGGTGGCTTCTTCTTCATCTTTGTTGTGTAATGTAGGCTCTCAAGTGATTTCTTTGCATCGTATACACATATTTATGTGTTACTTTAAAACGAAAGAAAAGACTAAGATCTGTAACTAAAATAGAAATTCAAAAACTTTAAAGATGAGTCATCTTGCAAATGTCGATAGTGAAATCTTTTACGTTACAATTTATTGGATTGAACAGGTGTACCTGCGTTAAGGGGCACATTTACCTCTGCAAAACGGGAACTTTTTTTGATCTCGTAAAATTTGCTGGGGACCGGGTGGGGTTGAATTTTGTTTTATTACCTCAGAACAAAAACAAGAAACAAAATGATAATAGATCAATGTTCATACAATCCTGCCGACGAAATAGTGTATCAAAGAAAATAATTTCTTACGACAGAGATCCGTTCATGTAGGGCTGGAGTATCGCCTTAAGGCCGAGAAAAAGGGCTACTAATTTTGTAATTTTGATTGTCTTATATCATGTTCGAGCTTTCCCCTTGAGTTCTTATTCCCCGCATCTCTCCTCGTTTTATGTGAACTTGCGCCCCCCCCCCTATTCCTATTTCTTTTCTTGTATTTTCGTCACCGTGAACGTTGACCGATCTTCATCTGGTTTCCTCTCCCTCTCTACATCATACCCCCCCCCCCCCCCTCAACACACCCTATAGCGGTCTGTCTCTTTCCTTTTCTGTTGCACTCTCTCGCCCTTGTGCTCCCTCTAGTCTCCCTTCACTCTTTCCTATTGTTCTCTTTCTTCCTCACATCCTCACGTGTTTCCTCACTCTCATTACCACTGCAATTATTGCTATTATGCTTACATGAATTCTCTTTTCTTTCCATCTCACTCCATGCACAGACCGACACCATGGCCACATCATTCCCCTCCGCACCAAACGATGGGCTCAGAAGCAGGTGGGGGCATGACCAGTCATGGTCATGTCTCAAACATTTCAAGCCCATCGAGTTGTATTGCCCAAGTCATAAGATTGCCCTTTGCCATTCATGCGCCCACAAGGAGCATCAGAAACCGTGCTCTCTTCATGACATAGAAGATAAAATTACGGAGTTGACGAAAGAACTGCAGGAGAGAAACGTGAACATCGAACAAGCGAAAGCAAAATTACGCAACTTCGATGCGAAATTGAAAGAATGCGAAGCCCACGCAGTAGAACACATGAAAGCGTCTTTACACACAAGTTTCGAAGGTGAGATGAAAGCCATCAGTGACAAGCAGCGTATGAAGGAGAGTGCCATCAACAAAAAGGCAGACGATGATATTCGAATTATCAATGAGAGAAGGGAAGAGCAAATCAAGCAAAGTGCGGAGGAAGCAGAGCAGCAACGGGCATCTATCCGTGATCTCCGGGGCAAGCTGCTCGGAGACGTCGATCGTATCGCCGCCAAACTGAGCCAATACACCGATCAACTAAAGGAGAAATCAACCGCCACATCGCACTACATCGAGGACAGCGAAGAACACATCCGCCTTCTTCAGAAGAGCGACAGGGAGCTTGTAAACTTCGCTGCCCCGGTGTTTGAGGTGCTGGACGAAACTCTACAAGGCATCGACATCGAGAAGGACGTCGCCTGTGCAGAGCGAGCAGTGCGAGCAGTGCGCAAGGTTACGTGTAGCGTAAGCAATGTGAACGGTACCTTACGTGGTAGGATTGACACGGGCGAGTGGGAACGCGTCGACACGATCAGTCGAGACCTGGGTGGACAGGTTGTAGGTTCAGTGTCTAATAATGAGATCGGTGTGGCATGTAGTAATGTATTGAGTATCGTTGATGTAAACACACATCAAGAGACAGCACGTATCATTGATGAAGAGGCATCCCTCATTACGTCATGTGCTGCAGTCAGCAGTGAGCTGATCGTGTGTGGGAAGAGGAGGGAAGGCTGTAAAGGTGACCATCTGACCGGCTGGGTCAGTCTGTATGACAGACGAGGCCAGCCGGTCAGGGACATCACCATCCCTAGACATACTAAAGGTAACGATGCATGGGTGTGGGTAGACGTGGACGGGGACGGGATGGTCGTCGCTGCAGAGAGCAACCAACCACACATCTACCAGTTGAACCCAGCCGATGGAGCGATAGTCCGCTCCGTCACTCTACCAGGAGGGAGGAAGGTGTGGTTTGGTGGGATATCATCCCTGAAGGATTCATCAGGCGATGTGGTCGTGCATACAAGGAGTGGTGTATATTCCATCGTGTCTCGATCTGGCGCTGTGAAGGCAACAATACGCGATGACGCGTGGGTGTGGTATGCGCGATGCAGCGTTGACATGGTGACTGGCGCGCTGTACATCGCGTACATTGATAAGACGCGTGATGTGCAGATGCAGAGAGTGGATCGGTGTACGAGTGAAGGCGTCATCGCTGAGAGGGGCGTTGTAGAATATCCACGTAAAGGCAGAGTATGGTTGTGTGGAGTCGCTATCACTCCTACAGGGAAGCTGGTCGTGAGTGACGATGAACGCAGAATCTTCATCTACAAACAATCCATCAATCTCACTCGGCCCTAGCCACGATGACGTAGTAAGCCGGTGACGTCACCGAATCACAATAACACATGAACACACAAGTCAATACTCCGGTCGTTCTTTGCTGTCGACAGATTCCATGCCTAGCTGCTCTCGCAGTTCAGTGTTCTTAAATTGTCATGAACTATTCAAGTAGTTTCTCGAAGCAGTGCATTGAACTTATATACAGTGTGTGGCCGTTATTTCTAAATGTTCTGTATTTGTTTCCAAAGGCTATGTCAGCTTGCCGCATTACATTAATGTACATAGTTTGAAAACTAGTTTTGTTTCCATATTGTATTTTAGCTAACCGATTTACTGATATTTTGTTCGGACGTTATACTTCCACTTACATACAAGTTCCTGTTCCTCTTTTACATTGGCGACAATAGAACCTTTCTCTCAGATTGTAATGTGTTCTCGCTTGTCGATCGTCTCCCACCAAACGACCGAGTTGTTGAGAAGATCTCGTAATGTCGATTGTAACATAAACAAAGCTAATGATAACCACTAGATGGCGCTATTGCACGTGATATGAAGATCTTATCTGTCAGGAAGGGTGGATTTGAATGACTTAATGCAACTGCCATAAAACGAGTGAAATCATCGCGTTTGTCTAAAAAAAAAAAATATGTGGTATGCTGTTCGAAAACTCCGTGTTCTAAAATATCCTTAACGCTAACAGTAAGGAAATTTAGATGTAAATGGCGCAATATAAGAAGGGATTTGTATTGGCATCATTATTTAAATCTTCCTATTTTCTTTCTTTCCTTCGATCATGTATTCTCTCTCGAACTATATTTTTTTCATTCTCTCTCTCTCTCTTTCTCTCGCACTGCCATTTTCGAACTCTTTCGTTCTAAGCATTCGATTTCTCCACGTGTTCGTTGTCTTATGTGTACTTTCTTTAATCTCTCTGTCTTTCTCTCTCACTTTCTCTCCATCCTTCTCCTTTCACATGCCCCTTTTCCAAATATATGTCTTTCTGTTTCTGGCACGCGTTTAACCTCCCCTCTCCCTGGCTCTATTTTATCTTATTTCTTCCATTTGAATAACCTAATTATCTTATATCGAGCAGCACTTTGTAAACTCGATGAGGTTTCAAGTCAAATATATAGAGTCAATCGGACGAAGTTCTCTGGGGGCAGTGACACGCCATAGTGCGTTTGTAACTTGCAAATTCGAATCCACTAACATCATCGAGTGTAGGTTTTTTTTAAACATGGGTCTCGCTGGTGATCCCAACATTAAGACGTGAGAAGCTTAATGTTTTACATGTTATATATGAGAAAACCCACCAAGGACCCACTGTAAATGTTGTGATTTTGAAGTTGTTTGTTTCACCCTGTGATATGAATTATCATACAACAAACTTTGTTCGGTAACGATGTTACTTTAACACACACGGGTCTAATCATCGTTTATTATCCATTTGATTTTAACTTGTCTAAGGTATAATCATTGAAAGAATCAGAACAATCAATACTTCAGTGCAGGTTCCCAATGTGTAGAGCCGTTTGTGTTTTAAATAGTCAGTTTTGATGTACATCCTGTATGTTTCATTTGCAAACTAAAACAAAAGTTGGCATATAAAGAGTTTAGTGAGTTATCATGCACAAAATTATTTGTTCTTGGTTCTATATCATTTCACGTTAGTAAATATTAGGCGTACAAGTGGTTCATTCTTAATCCCTTGGATAAAAGTGATGGTGATTGTATCAAAATAGTCGGCGCGCATACCCGTGCCTATGCTGGCAAACTGACTGTGTGCGTCGGAGGTTGAACACCATCGATTGTCAATATTCACTGTATGGCATTTCTCTTTAAAGAAGTATCGGCAGACAGGGTGGCTTATTTGCAAAAGTCATGAAGGATAAATACTCTAACGATAACGTTTACGTTGATGAGATCTCACAGTCATAGCTTCAAGAACCAATTCAGGAAAAAGTTATTATTGTTTATGTTTGAAACACGCAGTATCGTAGCGACTATAGTCTACATTCAAACACAGTATAGCAGCGGACATCGGCGCAGTGCTGTCACTCCACGCACTGTTCTGATGACCGCGGACAGTGTGAAGCGGAGAATGGCGATGTGTGCTGATTGCGGTCCCGTCCTCATGGTTTGAAGAATCGCCGAGGTTTTGGACGAACACCTCGAAATTAAGCGATCGTTATATTCTAGGTCAAAGCCATTTTCCAGCGTTATTACGGGAGGGGGGGGGGGTTCTCAAACAGTATCTCTTCGCATCTCCCGTAGTCCCCCCCCCCCCCCCCCCCCCCAAAAAAAAAAAAAAAAAAAAAAAAAAAAAGGGGGCTCCTCTGCCTTTAAACGAAAGGACTGATCTTTTTTCTTATCAATTTCTTTAGTAATGTGTGTAAATCTTACATTTTTATTTCGTATGTTGTTCAATGTGTATTCAGCTGTCATCCATTATTGGCAGTAATAATGCATTTCATGAATTTTGTAAACTATTATATTTTAAGATAATTTTTGTGCCTTTCTAATATAAATTAATTTAGTGATTATGTTCTTGAAATCCAGTATGTCATCCGAACAGGCATAACTGGTACAGTGTCTCACATTGAATTCTTATTCCCGATAAATAACAAAGTGAATCGCTTTGATATACCCTACAAAGTTGAATTTACAGAAGTGTATTCCTGAAAGATTGTTTTCTGTCAAAGGTGTACTATTAAAAATGATTATCACATTATCTGAACTAGGACGTGTGTATCACATGCTGGATCATAAAACTCTTGTACATCAATGGTAGATACCTATCAACTTAGGGGTACATACACGTGATAGTCTAAATCAGTTCTCTCAGCGCTCATTATTTGCATTATAGTATTTCACACTTGTCGAACTTGCTTCGTTCATATATTCTTTGTTCTTTGTAGTGCACAATGTGTCTTTGTATCAATCGTTTAGAATGTCGAAAATATTTGTTTTAGTTTTTATCACAAGCACTGCATTGTTCAAAGTAACATTAGGTGTTACCCCATCGTTGAAACTGAAAGTGTGTTCATGTTCTTATCGACACATTGTTACCATAGTTACTTGTGCGTGAGCTTATGACACAAACTGATTACGTTTTTCGTCAAGGAAGAGAAACATTTAGCAACATGTCGACTCTTTAATACCATGGTGTTAATGACCACAGCTTCATTTGTCTGCTTAGTGGTGAAAGTTCGTAGCTTTGTGACGAAATGCGGAAGGGGAGACTATCATTGTCACGTTGTGCATTCTGTTCAATTTATACTAATTATGTAAATAAAACCATTACTGAATATATTAATGAAAAGACGACTGATCGACGGTTTTGTAATAATTTCCGCTTTCAACTGAAGGAGTGAGAGAGGGTAAGAGACAGGATCGATGAGAAAGAGAAGAAATTGGAGAGAGAGGGAGGGAGTGTGAGATAGAGAGAGAGATGGGGAGGGAGGGAGTGTGAGATAGAGAGAGAGAGAAAGAGAGAGGGAGGGAGTGTGAAATAGAGAGAGAGGGAGGGAGAGAGAGAGAGAGAGAAAGAGAGAGGGAGGGAGTGTGAAATAGAGAGAGAGGGAGGGAGATAGAGAGAGAGAGAGAGAGGGAGGAAGAAAGTGTGAGATAGAGAGAGAGAGAGAGAGAGGGAGGGAGGAAGTGTGAGATAGAGCGAGAGAGAGAAAGAGAGAGGGAGGGAGTGAGGAAGTGTGAGATAGAGAGAGAGATAGAGAGAGAGAGAGGGAGGGAGTGTGAAATAGAGAGAGAGAGAAAGAGGGAGGGAGGGAGGAAGTGTGAAATAGAGAGAGAGAGGGAGGGAGGGAGGGAGTGTGAGATAGAGAGAGAGAGAGGGAGGAAGTGTGAGATAGAGAGAGAGAGAGAGAGAGAGAGAGAGAGAGAGGGAGGGAAGGAGGAAGTGTGAGATAGAGAGAGAGAGAGAGGGGGAGGGAGTGTGAGATAGAGAGAGAGAAAGAGAGAGGGAGGAAGGGAGGAAGTGTGAGATAGAGAGAGAAAGAGAGAGAGAGAGAGAGAGGGAGAGAGGGAGGGAGTGTGAGATAGAGAGAGAGAGAGAGGGAGGGAGTGTGAGATAGAGAGAGAGAAAGAGAGAGGGAGGGAGGGAGGAAGTGTGAGATAGAGAGAGAGAGAGAGAGAGAGAGAGAGAGAGAGAAAGAGAGAGGGAGAGAGGGAGGGAGTGTGAGATAGAGAGAGAGAGAGAGAGAGGGGGGGGGGAGGGAGGAAGTGTGAAATAGAGAGAAAGAGAGAGAAAGAGAGAGGGGGGAGGTGAGGAAGTGTGAGATAGAGAGAAAGAGAGAGAGAGAGAGAGAGAGAGGGAGGGAGTGTGAAATAGAGAGAGAGAGAAAGAGAGAGGGAGGGAGGAAGTGTGAAATAGAGAGAGAGAGGGAGGGAGAGAGAGAGGGAGGAAGTGTGAGATAGAGAGAGAAAGAGAGAGAGAGAGAGAGAGGGAGAGAGGGAGGGAGTGTGAGATAGAGAGAGAGAGAGAGGGAGGGAGTGTGAGATAGAGAGAGAGAAAGAGAGAGGGAGGGAGGGAGGAAGTGTGAGATAGAGAGAGAGAGAGAGAGAGAGAAAGAGAGAGGGAGAGAGGGAGGGAGTGTGAGATAGAGAGAGAGAGAAAGAGAGAGAAAGAGAGAGGGAGGGAGGGAGGAAGTGTGAAATAGAGAGAGAGGGAGGGAGGGAGTGTGAGATAGAGAGAGAGAGAGAGAGAGGGAGGGAGGAAGTGTGAGATAGAGAGAGAAAGAGAGAGGGAGGGAGAGAGGGAGGGAGTGTGAGATAGAGAGATTGAGAGAGGGGGAGGGAGGGAGTGTGAGAGAGAGAGAGAGAGAGAGAGAGAGGGAGGGAGGAAGTGTGAGATAGAGAGAGAAAGAGAGAGGGAGGGAGAGAGGGAGGGAGTGTGAGATAGAGAGAGAGATTGAGAGAGAGGGAGGAAGTGTGAAATAGAGAGAGAGGGAGGGAGAGAGGAAGTGTGAGATAGAGAGAGAGAGAGAGAGAGGGGGAGGGAGGGAGTGTGAGAGAGAGAGAGAGAGAGAGAGAGAGAGAGAGAGAGAGAAAGAGAGGGAAAGTGTGTATGGGGAACATTGCAGGGAGGGGTCTGGCAAGATCTTACAATATCATTCTTCAATTTTCATTATTTGATTTGAGCTTAAAACCCAAGCCTCTGATGCAAACTACAACGGAATGTTTGTTTCATGCACTATTATGCTTACCTCACTGTTAAATTTCGGATAATTTACAAACTTGATTGTGATTCTTGTTGTTTATGCAATTTTTTTAATAAATCCGTTTCTGTCTGTAGAAGCGAAACACTACCTGTAATTCAATGTGCAAATTGATAAATCACTCGCCACGCAATGTATATTAGATTTATTTTGATTATTTTACAAGTATAATATTTAGCTCAGGTTCCAGGCTGTGTTTCTTACTGACGCACGTATGCCAAAAGAGCTGGATCTGGATACGTATGTTTCATCTTTGTTCCAGTCTTCCCTCATGGGATGGACAGAGCACAAAATAAAGGGGGTTACTGTTCAATATTCCGAAGATTCGTTACTCCGAAGGTTCGTTACTCCGAAGGTTCGTTTAATATTCCGAAGGCTCGTAATTCCGTAACACATAAATTGCCTATACCTCGATGCTCGTTAGTAAAAAAAAAGGTTCCTTAATCTGAGCAATGGTGGCGTTATTCCGAAGGTTCATTAATCCGAAAACGAATTAGGGTTCGTTACTCCGAGGGTTTGTTAATCCAAAATACGAAATAAGGTTTGCTTTTCCGAAGGTTCGTTATTCCGAAAACGAAATAAGGTTAAAAAAAAATAATAATGATCTTCCGGAGTATCAAATCTTTGGAATAACGAGCCTTATTTTGTTTTCGGCCTAATAAACCTTCGGAATAGCGAACCTTCGGAATAACGAGTGCTTCCCGTAAAGGGTGCCTAGTCTGTGTATTGATACCTTATTCTGCTTAACATGCATCCACACACTCCACAGCATAGGAGAGGGGTTGATATTCGTTGTAAAGCAACTGATATGACAAGAAACATCTAGAAAGAAGCGAGACCCGACTCCCTGCACGGTTCACGCTGACAACTTTAAAGGGAAAATCCACCCTAAAGCTACATTGGTTTTGATTATAGCAGAACAATGCAAGCTACATAAATGTATGAGGGAAGGTTTGACGAAATTCCCCCAAACGATAAGAAAGTCATGACTTCTTTCAAAGTTTAAATGTGTGACGTCACTTATGAGCTGTCTTCCATATGTTGTGTGCTGAAAAAATCCATCAATTGTCCTCTTTCTAGGTTTTAATGAAGGATCAATTTTTGTGTGTAAAAACGTGTTAAATGGCATATACACAGGTAAAATGCGAGTTGTAATTTTCATATAAACAGTACACAATAGCAGGGTACCTCACAAGTGATGTCACAATATCAAGAATGTGAACATTCATAATTTTGTTATCCTTTGACGAGTTTTGTCAAACTTTCACTTATTCTATTTCTTTCATGTTTCTGCTTTCATTTTAAACTGACTTCACTTAAGGGTGGACTTTCCCTCTTAGAAAATAGTCGTACACAAAGACATATTGTATTTCCTGTTCATTGAACAAATGCAATTTAATGTCAAACCTTTTATACGAAAAAAAATACAGATCACTTTATTTTCATCAGCAACATGCCAGAGCATAGTACATGTACATAGTATACCACATGAATCAGTTACAATAAGAGACCAGTCTACAGCCACAGAGAAATACTTTCATGTTTCAATCCAACCAGAGGGTCACCAATCTAACCAGATGGTCAGAGAAGTAGATTTCAATGGGTAGACATTGACCAATCCAACCAGAAGGTCAGAGAAGTAGCTTTCAATGGGTAGACATTGAACAATCTAACCACAAGGTCAGAGAAGTAGCTTTCAATGAGTACACATTGAACAGTCCAACCAGAAGGTCAGAGAAGTAGCTTTCAATGGGTACACATTGACCAATCCAACCAGAAGGTCAGAGAAGTAGCTTTCAATGGGTACACTTTGAACAATGTAACCAGAAGGTCAGAGAGGTAGCTTTCAATGGGTACACATTGACCAATCCAACCAGAAGGTCAGAGAAGTAGCTTTCAATGGGTACACATTGACCAATGTAACCAGAAGGTCAGAGAAGTAGCTTTCAATGGGTACACATTGACCAATGTAACCAGAAGGTCAGAGAAGTAGCTTTCAATGGGTACACATTGACCAATGTAACCAGAAGGTCAGAGAAGTAGCTTTCAATGGGTACACATTGAACAATCCAACCAGAAGGTCAGAGAAGTAGCTTTCAATGAGTACACATTGAACAATCCAACCAGAAGGTCAGAGAAGTAGCTTTCAATGGGTAGATATTGAACAATCTAACCAGAAGGTCAGAGAAGTAGCTTTCAATGAGTACACATTGAACAGTCCAACCAGAAGGTCAGAGAAGTAGCTTTCAATGGGAACACATTGACCAATCCAACCAGAAGGTCAGAGAAGTAGCTTTCAATGGGTACACTTTGAACAATGTAACCAGAAGGTCAGAGAAGTAGCTTTCAATGGGTACACATTGACCAATCCAACCAGAAGGTCAGAGAAGTAGCTTTCAATGGGTACACATTGACCAATGTAACCAGAAGGTCAGAGAAGTAGCTTTCAATGGGTACACATTGACCTATGTAACCAGAAGGTCAGAGAAGTAGCTTTCAATGGGTACACATTGACCAATGTAACCAGAAGGTCAGAGAAGTAGCTTTCAATGGGTACACATTGAACAATCCAACCAGAAGGTCAGAGAAGTAGCTTTCAATGGGTACACATTGAACAATGTAACCAGAAGGTCAGAGAAGTAGCTTTCAATGGGTACACATTGAACAATCTAACCAGAAGGTCAGAGAAGTAGCTTTCAATGGGTACACATTGACCAATCCAACCAGAAGGTCAGAGAAGTAGCTTTCAATGAGTACACATTGACCAATGTAACCAGAGGGTCAGAGAAGTAGCTTTCAATGGGTAAACATTGACCAATGTAACCAGAAGGTCAGAGAAGTAGCTTTCAATGGGTACACATTGACCAATGTAACCAGAGGGTCAGAGAAGTAGCTTTCAATGGGTACACATTGACCAATCCAACCAGAAGGTCAGAGAAGTAGCTTTCAATGAGTACACATTGACCAATGTAACCAGAGGGTCAGAGAAGTAGCTTTCAATGGGTAAACATTGACCAACATTACGTGAATCCTGTGTTTAAAAAATACCCCACCAGCTTATAACACAGGAACCCCATTGCCCTGCGTGTTATGTCAATGGGAGGTCAGGTGGGGAATCTGAAACCCCAATTTCAGATTTTGGGAGGGCTTCAATTCTCTCGTTTAAACTGGGGTGGGGTTCATTTGACTGCTGATAAGGCCTTGCGTGTAAGTCAATGGGAATTCAAGTGGGGTATCGACACCCCATTTTCAGTTTTTGGGGAAAGTTGAGTTAATTTTCTCGTTTAAACTGGGGTGGGGTCGACTGCAGCTGCTGATAAGAGCCGAACAAACACCGCACTGGAAACCGCAACAGGCTGATGAACAGCGTGAAGTGAGATTGCAGCTGTCCTCCTTACGTAATAGGATAAACAAACTATTAAGAGCTTCCTGGCTGGAAGTAATCTTGAAGTAATGACTTTGTATTATATTAGTTTTAGGACATTAGCATGTCGAAAAACGATTCAAAAATTTGATGAAGATTGAAATAAAATTTTGAACGATGCAAAATGACCCACAATTGCCGAAATAACAGTAAGTAGAAAAAATACCTCTCTCTCTCTCTCCCTCTCTCTCTCCCTCTGCCTGGCCGTATGAAAGTCACTTCTCCTTGGGGGGAAGGTGGATTATCTGGGAGAGTGTGTGGGTGTTTACTTAAGGATTACCATTCCTGCTGATATCGGGATTGGGAGGGGGGGGGGGCAGTGAGAGAAGCTTGGAATTTGAAATTGGGGTGTCAGAGGAGATCTGTTTTTAAACACAAATTTTCGTAATGAATGTAACCAGAAGGTCAGAGAAGTAGCTTTCAATGGGTACACATTGACCAATTTAACCAGAGGGTCAGAGAAGTAGCTTTCAATGGGTACACATTGACCAATCCAACCAGAAGGTCAGAGAAGCAGCTTTCAATGGGTACACATTGACCAATGTAACCAGAAGGTCAGAGAAGTAGCTTTCAATGGGTACACATTGAACAATGTAACCAGAAGGTCAGAGAAGTAGCTTTTAATGGGTACACATTGACCAATGTAACCAGAGGGTCAGAGAAGTAACTTTCAATGGGTACACATTGACCAATCCAACCAGAAGGTCAGAGAAGTAGCTTTCAATGGGTACACATTGACCAATGTAACCAGAGGGTCAGAGAAGTAGCTTTCAATGGGTACACATTGAACAATCCAACCAGAAGGTCAGAGATGTAGCTTTCAATGGGTACACATTGACCAATCCAACCAGAAGGTCAGAGA
The DNA here is from genome assembly GCA_963669155.1 of Arbacia lixula. Lineage (NCBI taxonomy): Eukaryota > Metazoa > Echinodermata > Echinoidea > Arbacioida > Arbaciidae > Arbacia > Arbacia lixula. The sequence continues at coordinate 21,346,512 of OZ022592.1, forward strand.
AGTAGCTTTCAATGGGTACACATTGACCAATGTAATCAGAAGGTCAGAGAAGTAGCTTTCAATGGGTACACATTGACCAATCCAACCAGAAGGTCAGAGAAGTAGCTTTCAATGGGTACACATTGACCAATCCAACCAGAAGGTCAGAGAAGTAGCTTTCAATAACCCCGTTCATATACACCTCCTATCCGCGAAAAAGGCGCAACATTTGCGGCAATTTTGCCGATGCATTACCGATAGCTGCGTATATGAACGGGAATCTCTCAAATAATGCGGTATTTGCTTCCTCCTTTTTTGCGCTTATTTTGCGGCTTTTTCGCGGATCGAGACCTAGTAATAATACCGCAATATTGCGGTAAGCGAATCTTATAAACTGCGTCCGCAAAATAGGCGTAAATGTTGCGCCTTTTGCATCGCGCTCTGGAATGTGGGTCGCTAATCCTACAGCTCGTATGGCTGAGCGGAGCATGTCACCATTGGTTTGGAGAGAGTCCAGCTGTCCAAAACACCGCAACATTACGGATTTTGGGGGTGTATATGAACGGTGCTTTTGCGGCTCGCTGGAAACTTGCTTACCGATGTGCATCGGTAATAATAGCGGTATATGGTATATGAACGGGGCTAATGGGTACACACTGACCAATCCAACCAGAGGGTCAGAGAAGTAGCTTTCAATGGGTACACATTGACTGATGTAACCAGAAGGTCAGAGAAGTAGCTTTCAATGGGTACACATTGACCAATCCAACCAGAGGGTCAGAGAAGTAGCTTTCAATGGGTACACATTGACCAATCCAACCAGAGGGTCAGAGAAGTAGCTTTCAATGGGTACACATTGACCGATGTAACCAGAAGGTCAGAGAAGTAGCTTTCAATGGGTATATACATTGAACAGTCCAACCAGAAGGTCAGAGAAGTAGCTTTCAATGGGTAGATATTGAACAAGTATCTGTGAGTTCCAATCTGGTTTCCTCCCATTTCCACTATTAGGCCAATTTCTCGCTGATGACAATGAAATGAAAGAAAATACTGTGTAAGAAATCACTTGAAATAATAGAACTGAAAACTGCCGTTGGGCAGAATTATACTCATTTCAAGTAAGCATGGACGAGTCTACCATAACCTCGTGGTTCCTCTTGCTTTGAGACCAGAGACCATAATAGGTAGAAGCACACTGCACGGCTTTTCACACTGCACAGTAATGGTTGAGTGATACTTTGAGCATTGCAATATGGTATACAAATGGTCCCTCGAAACAGGGTGGTTGAAACACGAGCAGGGATAGTTTGGCACACTTCATGCAAAGGTTCAGGAGGAGAATTCATTAAAGTTGAGTCTTTTCAATGAATACAATATTTAAAAAGTTCCCTCTTATACCATGACATACAATTGAAATTTTAACTCTGTAATAGCCCTGCATGTATTCTGATTCACTGTGAGTTTCATAAAATATGACAAGTACTTGGTACTGCGTCATTTCATTCATCTCCACTTAATCGATTTCCATGCATGAATATAATCCAAACCTATTAGACTAGCTTTGGTGTAACAGTAACGTATTGTCTAAAATGCCTGAATGTGCTAACTATGTATACATATAGGTGCAATGCCACTTGAGCACTTCAAACATTTACTACTGTTCTCTATCATATTATACTTGTCCATTTTGTCTCTAAATGTCACATACTTTCTTCTCTGATCATTCTGTTTTTGCCAAAAGCAAACTGTCCATTCCAGTGGACCGGCCCCGTTAACTCAACATAATTCAACTTTTAACACATTAAGCTTATACACTGCAGTGCATCATAAATATGTCTTTGTAAAACAAGCTCCCTGATAGCAGAGACTGGTAAAAATCACGTCAATTTTACGTCTTTTGGAAGTCGTGTCTTACGTCTTTATGACGTCATATACATGACGTCTTAAAGACGCGACTTTGCAACAGCTCACGACGTCAAAAAAGACGTCATATTTTTACGTCATTTTGACGTCATTTCGGTTAAAATACGACGTCTTTAAGACGTCTTTTAAACACGAAAATGCTGTTTAAATGACCGAAAACTGGTAAATATCACGTCTTAATTACATCTTTTTTATGTCGTGTCTCACGTCATTATGACGTCACATAATGTCGTCTTTACGACATCGTAAAATGACGTCTTAACGACGTCACAAAATGACGTCTTAAAGACGTGACTTTGCAACAGCACACGACGTCAAATAAGACGTCATATTTTGACGTCATTGTGACGTCACATAATGTCGTCTTTACAACATCGTAAAATGACGTCTTAACGATGTCATAAAATGACGTCTTAACGACGTCACAAAATGACGTCGTAAAGACGCGACTTTGCAACAGCACACGACGTCAAATAAGACGTCACATTTTGACGTCATAATGACGTTTTCACGACATTATAAAATGACGTCTTAGTCACGTCTTAAAGCCGTCGTTGACGTAATGTTTATGACCTGTATGAAAAAAATTATAATGGAATGATATAATCTCACATGACTAATCATACATACACTCATGCACATACATGTATTACACATTTCCTAACCTTACTATACCCTAATCCTATCCTATCCTATTCCTATCCTATACCTATCCTGTCTTTCAGCACACTCACTTTATATAGTAGTCCGGTAATATGGATCACAAAATATTGGTTAGTACAACTAAAGATTAATATTTTGTTGTAATTATTGTTGTCTGCACTCAATTTGGTGGCATTTCCTTTTCAATGTCTAAACTTCAAAACATTTACTGAAATGTATGCTTAAATATTCCTTTTGTCTAGTTATATGACAATTAATCTATTCAAAAGTACAAAAATATGACACAAGTCAATACCCCTATTGCAGCCATGAATATTCATTAGCCTCTCAGCTGTTTTTCAAGTTTTTCAAGTTTTTCATGCACATGTAGATAACATACTGCGCCAGTTGGGTGAACAGTAATTGCTTAAGTGAAAGTAATCAACTACTGGTATAAATTCAGGTTAGGCTTAGGATTAGACCGGGATAGGATGGGATTAGGATTAGTTGGTCTTTTAAAGACGTCATGATGACGTGAATATTACGTCATATTGCGGTCATGCAACAAGTAGAGATGTGTTGGTCATTTAAACACATCATATTGAGATTGTAACATTGGCGTTGATATGATGACATTTAAATAATGACATAAATATTACATTATACTATGGTCATACAAGAAGTCAGTATTTATTGGTCATGGGAATAAATCTTATCGACATCGTAATATTGACGTAAACTTAGAAAGGCGCTAAATTGTTTATTGATCAAATGTATTTCTTAGGTAGGTAGAAGAGTAATCTCTATAGGTCATAAAAATGCAATTTAGAAGAATTCTGCATAGCATGTATTTTACATAAATTTTCATATCTTATCAATCTTTATAATTTAGCAACATTTAGTAACACTATTCAACCTGTACATGGGTATACTGAATACAGCAATTCGAAGACGTGAAATGTTATGTTCATCGATATCATTTACTTCAGTTGAATGTAGATGTAGAGTACAGGTTGACAAGCAATAAAGATTACAACATTGACAAATCAATGGGTGCAGATCCATGATGTCATAATATTCATTAGGGGTACCATAAACTGTTGTAAAGGCAGCTCAATAGAGCAGAATGTCACTTTTTGTCAGATAGCTGTGCTGGACGCATGGAACGTGTAGACTGATAGTGATTTAATGGTTGGTGCAGTAAAAATGTGTGTGGGTCACAATCACTTTCTGGAGCAGATGCGTGTTTACCCTGTTCTACACTGGGGACCACCATGGTCCCATCCATAATGTGATTTGCTATATCGTTTCACATTGTTTTTGTGTGAGCTTTTATCTTCTCCTTCACATCTTCGGTTCTAATGACCACTTCTCTTTTCCAGTCTGGGTTGCTGCTGTTTGACCTAACAGACTTAATGATGTTGGTTCCTTTTCTCTCCAGAGCAAAGATGCTGTGAAATGCGGCTGAACACACTTCAACTCCTCCCCCACTCTGCGTTCGGTATCTGCATCAGAAAAGGGAGGGGGTGGGGGTGGAAATAAGAAAGAAAATAACTCTACTGCAATGAAAACAGCAATTATAAAGAAAAAAAGAAAACATGAGAAAGACATCACCCAAAAAGAAAAGAAAATCACTGTAAGAAGAAGACTGAAATGTTTAAGCAATGAGTACATAATTTGAAAATATTAAGTCATGCATGAAAAGGGTAACCTAGCTGGCAATTAAAATGCAACAATTGATTTTCTTTTACAAAACACAGATCCTGCTCGCCATATGCCCTATGAGCTTTCTTGAGCGATGTCTCTCATTACTTATGAATAGATGGTGTCACGATTGCAGGTCTATAGTTCACCATGCATTTTCCAGCCCATGTCTGTGTATGAATTTGCCAATGCAGACCACCTTATACTTGTCCACAACTATGTCTCGGTTTTTATGGTTTTGCTCATGAATTAGCAGCTTAAATTCCACAGAATTCGATAAAGGTTAGGATCTGGACTAGATTAGGGTCATGGTATGGGAAAGGTAGGGTTCAGTGAGGTTAATATGTGATTTAAAACCAATTTTATGGCGCAAAATTTGCAAAACCTAACGTTTGTTCTTTCATCTCAGCTACTACACGGGTTTCAATGGCTATTCAATAAGCGCGCACAACCTCAGTAGTACCCGTGTCCTATTAAGTATAAATTCCCTAAGAAAAGTATAAATTATGCATTAGTGGAAGATTTTAAAAAGAAAAATCCATTCATTTCTTTTCCAATACTTACATAGAATGTGGGAATGTAGCTATACTCTCTTTTGGGCTTGTCATGCAGATCCTCAGCGACATATGACTACATGTAGGCTGCCTTAGAATGATGCTGCCTTAGAATGGTGCTGCTATGAATGCATTTTGACGCTCTTGGTTGGAATCCTTAAAGAACTCAGGAAGATGTCACAATGTCCCACTTGTCAAGGATTGCTGCTTTGCACATGTTGCAATAGCTGTGTGATGGATGACAGCATCCGACGGCTGGCCGTTAACTGGAATTTGAATGAAACACAACAAATTATAATTACCTAAATACCGCAAAAGCATTCATTATCCTAGTTAGAGCAAATTTACTTTTGTAACCCCCGGGACTACTCCTGCAAAGCGAGAGCACCCTGAGGGCTCGCCATCATTCAGACTACTGTGTAATCGACCTGTGCATATGAATGAATTACTCATGTGCAATACATTTATCACATATGAATGACTATGCAGCTCGCTCACTGCGTCAGCAGGCTGGTTGCAGGAAGATGTTGTTATTGACAAGGTAGGCCCTACTACGCACAGTTTACAGTTGCGGGTATTGCAGAATACTAATTGAACTATAATGCATCTTTGCTTGATTAATTTAATCAATTCTATTCTCTCCAACATCTATTTCGCATTTAAGTCAACAAACAACTAATGAAATATAGGCCAGCATTAGCAACAGTTGTGACAGTACGTGTATTTCACAATCCCAACACCAAATTACACACATGGGACTGACAAATTATGCCAATGAACTCACCCTTACTACTGTTTCACTTCGGACTTCTTTCATTCTGTCTTTTCCTGGGGATTTTGATATATCAGCAAGCTCTGAAGTCTTTCAAGCCATGACGTCGCAAGAACATAACTAGGTATTTGAGACGTGAGACAATCTATGCGCGCTCCTAGCCTGACACCGGCGACTACTATACATGTAGTACAGTCATGTAATATGAGCAGCGATTAAATTAGGGTGGATGATGGTATGTCCGAAGGGTCAAATCAAAGAGGGGGTTATAAAAATAATGTTACATCATATTTTATTAATTTGTTTGTAAAGACGTTACACCTCTACTTGTATCCCTACGTATGTTTATTTGTGCTTTCATTTTTTTCTTCTCATGTTTGTATTTTGTATGTTACGTTTTTAAAAGGTTGACTGCATGTATACATGTGTTTTTTCTTATGCGAAATGAATTAAATAAAGACGTCGTAATGTAGTCGTCTGTTCGACGTATGACAAATTTATGACCAATTTAGACCGTCTTAAAGACGTCGTTCCGCTATCAGGTTTAAAGAAAGGTCGATGTCCCATTTGTAAAAGTCATAAAACTCGGCAGGATCGAATCACATGTGTAATATCGATGACCTATGTGAAATATAGTGAAACATGGTCCTCATGCATGCATATAGCTTCAACGGTCTCTAGGCTATAGGTCTGAGACAGCCAGCATAAAACCTCAAAATCTAGCGATTGCCATAATTTTGCTTTAAGTTCTATTATTTGAGGGAAATTCCTCATGTGGTATCTACTTGCATTTACCATGGTTTGTACCCCCCCCCCCCCCCCAAAAAAAAAAAAAATGACATGCAACATGGACATACTGTTTTTAAATAGGCGTTATTTTGCCACCATTTTGTCATTGATCATTTAATGGTCTTATAACACGGACATATTTTGGGAATGAAAGGCGTAAAATTTTATGACAGATGACAGATTAAGGTCATTTTCGTAACATATATAGTGGTGAAAAATTAATGTAAGATTTTGGGATAATTCTTATAAAACGTCATCACATCTTCATAATCATAATATGGTTGCGCTAATAGTGAGATTTTACTGTAATTTTTATATGGCGTATTTATATTCTGCTCGTACAATACCTGATTTTTTTTTTATCATTCAAAGACGTCATTATATCGTCGCACCATAGTCATGATATGGTCGTTCAACAAATTGGATTTTTTTTTCATTTATATAAGTCATTATGACGTCATAACTTCGTCATAATATTCATGGAAAAAGAGGGTTGTCTCTGGTTACTGTTCGACTTCATTATGATGTCGTATGAAAGATAGATTTTTAAGAGATTTGTTTGATCATTTATAGAAATCATTTTTACATCATAATTTAGTCATAATATATGGTCGTGCATATTAAAAGTGGGATGTTTTTGGTCATAGACGTCATCATGATATCGTATACGAGTCAGATTCTGTTCCGTGTACAGTGTAATAAGATTTGGTCATTTATAACGTCGCAATTTAGTCATGATATGGTTATGCAAAAAGTGAGATGTTTCTGGTCACTGTTAGACGTCATTATGATGTCGCATGAAAGTCAGATTCTGGTCATACAAAAGAGAGTTGTTTGATCATTTAAAGACGGAGTTTTGACGTCGTAACACAGTCATAATATGGTCGGGCAAAAAAAGAGTAAGATTTGGGGTCATTTAAAGACGTAATTTTGACGTATAGTCAGATTCTGGTCTTACGATAAGAGATGTGTTTGATCATTTAAAGACGTCATTTTGATGTCGTAACGTAGTCACAATAAAGTCATGCAAAGAAGCAAGATTTTCGTTCATTCAAAGACGTAATTATGACGTTGCATTTGAGTCAGATTCTGGTCGTACAATAAGAGATTTCTTTGTTCATCTAAAGACGTCAACATTGCGTCTTAAAATAGTCCAAATGTGGTCGTGCAAAAAGTGAGATTTTTGGGTCATTTGTAGACGTCAGTATGACGTCGTATTTAAGTCAGATTCTGGTCGTACAATACATGATTTGTTTGGTACGTCATTCAAAGACGCCATTATGATGTCGTTATATATTCATGATATGGTCATGCAGGAAGTGGGATACGTCATTAAGATGTCGATCGAATCAAACTCAGATTCTGGTCATACAATGAAAAATTTGATCATTTAAAGACGTAATTTTGACGTCGTAATACAGTCATAATATGGTCGGGCAAAAAAGAGTAAGATTTGGGGTTATTTAAAGACGTCCTTCTGACGTATTATAGTCAGATTCTTGTCTAAAGATAAGAGATGTGTTTGATCATTTAAAGACGTCATTTTGATGTTGTAACGTAGTCATAATAAAGACGTGCAAAGAAGTAAGATTTTGGTTCATTATAGACGAAATTATGACGTTACATTTGAGTCAGATTCTGGTTGTACAAAAGGGGATTCTTTGGTCATCTAAAGACGTCAACATGGCGTCGTAAAATAGTCAAAATGTGGTCGTGCAAACAGTGAGATTTTTGGATGATTTGTAGACGTCAATATGACGTCGTATCTAAGTCAGATTCTGGTCGTACAGTACATGATTTGTTTGGTCATTCAAAGACGTTACTGTGGTGTCGTTATATAGTCATGAATATGGTCACGCAGAAAGTGGGATACGTCTTTAAGATGTCGATCGAATGAAAGTCAGATTCTGGTCATACAATGAAAAATTTGATCATTTAAAGACGTAATTTTGACGTCGTAACACAGTCATAATATGGTCGGGCAAAAAAAGTAAGATTTGGGGTCATTTAAAGACGTCATTCTGACGTTGTATTATAGTCAGATTCTGGTCGTACGATAAGAGATTTTTTTTGGTCATTTAAAGACGCCATTTTGATGTCGTAACGTATTCATAATAAAGTCATGCAAAGAAGTACGATTTTGGTTCATTTAAAGACGTAATTATGACGTCGCATTTAAGTCAGATTCTGGTCGTACAATAAGAGATTTCTTTGGTCATCTAAAGACGTCAACATGGCGTCGTAAAATAGTCAAAAAATGGTCGTGCAAAAAGTGAGATTTTGGGGTCATTTGTAGACGTCAATATGACGTCGTATTTAAGTCAGATTCTGGTCGTACAATACATGATTTGTTTGGTACGTCATTCTAAGACGTTATTATGATGTCGTTATGTAGTCATGATATGGTCATGCAGGAAGTACGTGGGATACGTCATTAAGATGTCGATCGAATGAAACTCAGATTCTGGTCATACAATGAAAATCTTTGATCATTTAAAGACGTAATTTCACGTCGTACCACGGTCATAATATGGTCGGGCAAAAAAGAGTTAGATTTAGGGTTATTTAAAGACGTCATTCTGACGTATTATAGTCAGATTCTGGTCTAAAGATAAGAGATGTTTTTGATCATTTAAAGACGTCATTTTGATGTCGTAACGTAGTCATAATAAAGTCGTGCATAGAAGTACGATTTTGGTTCATTTAAGGACGTAATTATGACGTTACATTTAAGTCAGATTCTGGTCGTACAATAAGAGATTTCTTTGGTCATCTAAAGACGTCAACATGGCGTCGTAAAATAGTCAAAAAATGGTCGTGCAAAAAGTGAGATTTTGGGGTCGTTTGTAGACGTCAATATGACGTCGTATTTAAGTCAGATTCTGGTCGTACAATACATGATCTGTTTGGTCATTCAACGACGTCATTATGATGGCGTTATATGGTCATGATATGGTCATGCAGAAAGTGGATACGTCTTTTAAGATGTCGATCGAATGAAAGTCAGATTCTGGTCATACAATGAAAAATTTGATCATTTAAATACGTAATTTTGACGCCGTATTATAGTCAGATTCTGGTCGTGCGATAAGAGATTTATTTGGTCATTTTAAGACGTGAACATGACGTCGTAAAATAGTCGTAATATTGTTGTTAAAAAGTGGGATTTGTTTGGTCATTTTATGACGTCATCATGACGTCGTAACATAGTCATCAACTGGTCGTGCAAAAGTGGGATTTGTTTGGTCATTTAAAGACGTAATTATGACGTCGTTACACAGTCATAATATGGTCAGGCAAAAATGTAAGATTTTTTGGTCATTTATAGACGTCATTATGACGTCATAATATGGTCGCCTTAAGACGTACGACGTGTTGACGAGTTTATGACATATACACGACGTCTTTACGACGTCAGTCTGCTATCAGGGAGCTTGAAGGAGACAACATCTACATCTACATCTAGAATGAGAAACCTGCTTTGCCATGACATGATCACCACCTAGACCATGTATGTGGCCTATTGCCATGAAAACAAGCTCAGACATTTGTGGATTTTGTTGCAAATTTCTCTACATTATTTACATAGTCGACTTTTAAAGTCACATCACTATTCAAAGGGGGGAGGGGTATAGAAAATGTAAGATGACGTCATGCAACATATATATTGAGCTTTACTATGATCACACATCTGATGGAGAAATTCAATGTCCCTCAGCCCCAGTCAGTTTGCTTTCTACCAATAGGGGAAGGTAAAATACTCAAAGAACTGTTCAAATCGATGAACACAGGTTTCTTCACACATATAACAGTGATTTCATACACGTTTCAGCATGACAGAACGTATATAAGCATTCAAAAGTTGGCCTAAGAAACCATGATAATCACTTTACAATGGATGCCATTTACATATAAATCTATGATTCTACACAGAACTGATCAAAACAATTTAGGGTGAAATCTGGGTGGTGAGTCAAGCTATTACACACAGAGCAGTACAGAAACAATTTCACCTCAAACATAAAGATGTCTCGTCTATATACAACATGGTCACACACAAACAATGGGAGGGTATACTTAAATGACTATATCTACACAAAGATTCCCCCACTGTGAAAGAAATAGAACTTGAGCTCAACAGAATACAATCTCCCTGCAATGTAACCTGTACAGAGAGACCACCTGTCTATAAAGGCCACTCTTTTCACTTTAATACATCCGCATCTAAAGTGGCCTTGACATACTGATACACCTGTCTATAAAGGCCACTTTTCTCACTTCAATATACCTGCATCTAAAGTGGCCTTGATATACTGATACACCTCTCTGTAAAGGCCACTCAATCGAAGAGTCATTTATTTGAAATCATCATTGAAATGACGATCTTTTAGGAGCTGTATGTTGCTTATGTTTGGATATTTTAATCTGTTGCATTTGATTTCTTATAAATAGATGGTGTCACCGTGAAAGGTCCATGGTGCCACCGTGCATTAAGATCCCATGTCTGTGAACGAGGTTGACACTACAGACCACCTTATACTTGTCCACAAGTATGTCTCGTTCAACTTGTTTCTTGCAGAGTCAATTCTCTCAGCTTTATTTAGCTTACAACCGTATTTATATACTTGCTGATTACGTTACAGTGCTGCCGTGCGTTTTCTATGACCGCGATATCAGCTAATATTAGCATGATGACGAAATGATGTCAAATGTTAAAATGTATGTCGCAATATCATACAAGGTTCTGGATGGTACGATCGAGGTTTCACCGGAAGTATCGCGCAACAAAGACAAAAAAGAATGTTATGAACTGTGGTCTCCTGCACAGGAAGAAAAGCAGCACAACAGTAGCTGAGTCATACACGCGAGCCAAAACGAAACCATTTACCATGTTTATAAAGAGCGTTATCATGTATGTTGTATCATTCCATACTGAATCCACAGCAAATGGTCGATGCTATCGTATCAACTGTCTTCTAGTAGTTTGACTTTGGCATCAGAGCTCGGATTCTTTTATCTAAGACTAGAACTTTTTTTTTGTTCAAATTGCATTGTAGAGCAAACGTCTCAGCACCTGTGCTTAAATCTCTGCGTGGTACATGAAAGCTCAAGTTTGAAGTCGGACGAACTTTTGTAAAGTAGCTGATCAAGGTAAGATGGCCTTCTTTTAAACCAATCCTTCGTTATACTTTGACCATGATGACGACGCTGAACACATTTCTCTTTCCGTGAGAGAGAAAGGGGTGGGTGGGGCCAGTAACACAGTTGGAAAAAGAGAAAGGATGAGAAGAGAAGAGAAGAGAAAGAGAGAGAGAGAGAGAGTGGAAGGATGCAGAGAGTTCTCTTTTCTGCTTTTCCTTTGTCTCTGTCTCTGTATGTCTGTCTGTCTGTCTTTCTTTCATCCATTTTCTCTCTCTCCCTCTCTACCCCCCCCCCCCTCTCTCTCTCTCCGTCTCGCCCTATTCCTCATCTCCGTCTTAAATTAGAAGGTGATCTGTCGGTTACGACAGATCACCTTCTACATTGTTCTAATTTCGCTAGAATTTTCTTTCTTACTTTTATTCCATGCCCCCCACTTTTTTGTGGCATCTATATCTCAACAATGCACCTGTCATGTTTCACCAAATTTTAATCATGTATAGGTATGTTTGTGAACATGTTCCCGCAACATTTCCAAGGTCATTTTATAATCGTGACGTCATCTACGAGCAATTTAATCAAAACCAATTATTTGATATATCTCTTGAACTAATAATTTATATGTTATGAAATTTGACATGCATGAAGTTAACGACGTGACAATTAATTTCAATAAATGAAAACGCGCGCGTACGCGTACTTTAGCGCAATAACGCGCGCGCAAATTTTAAAAATGCTCTAAATCAACTAAAAATTGTTTTGCATATGTTTCAGGCCATTTCTAGCATTTCAAAAATTTCCGCGCGTTAGCGCGTTTTTCCGTGCGTTACGCGTACACAGCCTCAAAATTCCGTTTTTTTTTTTTTTTTTTACTAATTTCATGTTTTTGACACTACTAACATCACATCCTGCAATTATTGAGCCATTTCCATGCATTAACATGGTCGTGCGGGTACGTTAAAGTTGAAAGTCTGCGCGTGCGTGAATACGATTTTTTGTGCAAATATTGCAAAAAACGTGACTGTCTTCAAGCGGCCATAGCTCCTCAGAATGGCTGATGACCCCCATTTTTTTTAATATTCGGAAAGAGTATGAAATATAGATGTGATTTTATTTGTCATTTTACTGTTATATACATCGCGACGTCATCATATTGCCATATGAATCAAAAAATGAATTTTCATGTATGACGTCCGATCTT
>OZ022592.1:21359414-21430517 GCA_963669155.1 Arbacia lixula
ATTTACAAGAGCAATGCTTTGCTCTGGTCATGTGAAGCAAACATGATAGGTACTACTTAGAAGACAGTTTACATAAAGAGCAATGCTTTGCTCTAGCCATGCGAATCAAACATGAAAGGTACTACTTAGAAGACAATTTACATAAAGAGCAATGCTTTGCTCTAGCCATGCGAAGCAAACATGAAAGGTACTACTTAGAAGACAATTTACAAGAGCAATGCTTTGCTCTGGCCATGCGAAGCAAACATGATAGGTACTACTTAGAAGACAATTTACAAGAGCAATGCTTTGCTCTGGCCCTATGAAGCAAACATGATAGGTACTACTTGGAAGACAATTTACAAGAGCAATGCTTTGCTCTGGCCCTATGAAGCAAACATGATAGGTACTACTTAGAAGACAATTTACAAGAGCAATGCTTTGCTCTGGCCATGCGAAGCAAACATGATAGGTACTACTTAGAAGACAATTTACATAAAGAGCAATGCTTTGCTCTGGCCCTATGAAGCAAACATGATAGGTACTACTTAGAAGACAATTTACAAGAGCAATGCTTTGCTCTGGCCCTGTGAAGCAAACATGATAGGTACTACTTAGAAGACAATTTACAAGAGCAATGCTTTGCTCTGGCCCTATGAAGCAAACATGATAGGTACTACTTAGAAGACAATTTACAAGAGCAATGCTTTGCTCTGGCCCTATGAAGCAAACATGATAGGTACTACTTAGAAGACAATTTACAAGAGCAATGCTTTGCTCTGGCCCTGTGAAGCAAACATGATAGGTACTACTTAGAAGACAATTCACAAGAGCAATGCTTTGCTCTGGCCCTGTGAAGCAAACATGATAGGTACTACTTGGAAGACAATTTACAAGAGCAATGCTTTGCTCTGGCCATGCGAAGCAAACATGATAGGTACTACTTAGAAGACAATTTACATAAAGAGCAATGCTTTGCTCTGGCCCTATGAAGCAAACATGATAGGTACTACTTGGAAGACAATTTACAAGAGCAATGCTTTGCTCTGGCCATGCGAAGCAAACATGATAGGTACTACTTAGAAGACAATTTACATAAAGAGCAATGCTTTGCTCTGGCCCTATGAAGCAAACATGATAGGTACTACTTAGAAGACAATTTACATAAAGAGCAATGCTTTGCTCTGGCCCTATGAAGCAAACATGATAGGTACTACTTAGAAGACAATTTACAAGAGCAATGCTTTGCTCTGGCCCTATGAAGCAAACATGATAGGTACTACTTAGAAGACAATTTACATAAAGAGCAATGCTTTGCTCTGGCCCTATGAAGCAAACATGATAGGTACTACTTGGAAGACAATTTACAAGAGCAATGCTTTGCTCTGGTCATGTGAAGCAAACATGATAGGTACTACTTAGAAGACAATTTACAAGAGCAATGCTTTGCTCTGGCCCTATGAAGCAAACATGATAGGTACTACTTAGAAGACAATTTACATAAAGAGCAATGCTTTGCTCTGGCCCTATGAAGCAAACATGATAGGTACTACTTGGAAGACAATTTACAAGAGCAATGCTTTGCTCTGGCCCTATGAAGCAAACATGATAGGTACTACTTAGAAGACAATTTACAAGAGCAATGCTTTGCTCTGGCCCTATGAAGCAAACATGATAGGTACTACTTGGAAGACAATTTACAAGAGCAATGCTTTGCTCTGGCCCTATGAAGCAAACATGATAGGTACTACTTAGAAGACAATTTACATAAAGAGCAATGCTTTGCTCTGGCCCTGAGAAGCAAACATGATAGGTACTACTTAGAAGACAATTTACATAAAGAGCAATGCTTTGCTCTGGCCCTATGAAGCAAACATGATAGGTACTACTTAGAAGACAATTTACAAGAGCAATGCTTTGCTCTGGCCCTGTGAAGCAAACATGATAGGTACTACTTAGAAGACAATTTACAAGAGCAATGCTTTGCTCTGGCCCTGTGAAGCAAACATGATAGGTACTACTTTCAAGACAATTTACATAAAGAGCAATGCTTTGCTCTGGTCATGTGAAGCAAACATGATAGGTACTACTTAGAAGACAATTTACAAGAGCAATGCTTTGCTCTGGCCCTGTGAAGCAAACATGATAGGTACTACTTGGAAGACAATTTACAAGAGCAATGCTTTGCTCTGGCCCTATGAAGCAAACATGATAGGTACTACTTGGAAGACAATTTACATAAAGAGGCCAGGCTTTAAAAATAGGGAAGCCTTTTTGCAAAAATCATGAAATTCACTAAGGATTAGCAGTTAACCTAAAGATGCATGTATAAAATCTCAGTTATATGTAGCGGGTATGAATATACCGCTAGATTTTTATTATTCTTAATTACGACTATATTCACATATAGGGAATGTAAGAAGATCGATATAAATGTATCATATAAATGTTAAGACTTAAAGACATTCCTGTATGGACAGGAAGTAAGTTAGTTTCTGTTTGCTCTCTTTCTCTCTTTTCTGTCTTTCTCTCTCTCTCTCTCTCTCTCTCTCTCTCTCTCTCTCTCTATCTCTCACACCCCTACACTTCTGACCCTCTTCTTTGCCCCTTGGGTTATTCACCTTTGACTACTTCCGACTTCTATCTATCTCTTTCTTTGTTTCTTCTTTGATATATACCAGACACCTGGTAGTGACAAGTACATCTTTGATTTTCCTTGTTTTGAGCAAAAACAGATAATATAATAGTTAGTCCAGTGGAAACTTGGAAAAGCTTCCCACAAGTAATTAGGTAGCTGATATGTCAAAGAGGAGATTATGATTAAGGGAGCTTAAGCACTATTGTTGATGTCCAGAGTATGAATTAAGGAGGTCTGAGGAGTGTTACTCTTGTGCTGTGTTGACAGATTAATACAGAGGCACAATGTCCCACCCTAAAAAGAGAGGATGGAAACTTGTAAACATTATTGTTCGCCTGCAATTATGTGTGGGCGGATTCTTACTACTTGACCTTAGTGGGTTTTGGATGCTGTCTTAAATCATCTGGACTGAGAGATTTAGTATATCTTAAGAGTGACCAAACAGGATGAATGGGACAAAGGAATTTTAGGAAATACAGAGTCCATGTCCAGTAGTAGAATTCCAAGTAACCTTTAATGTATGATATTGTACTTTTCTTGTCCCGCCTACTTCCTATAACTTGTAGCCAATGAATTGTCTGTATCTATGTAGTCACTCCTAATTATTAGGTGATGGACAGGCAGGTAGTGAGTGCCTTGCCAATGCAAAGTATATGGAGGGTGATTTTAGAATAGATGCTGTTTGAATATGTAATTAGGTATAAAACCCCAGTCCCCAACCCTATTTCCTCACTTGGTTCCCATCTTCCCTGCACACTTGGTCTCCCCTGCACACTTGGTTTCCCCTGCACACTGGCTCCCACTCAACTTTAACACCACCATTACTAATTATTAAGCAACAACTGCAACTTTACGAATCGAACAGAAGTATCTTCAAGCTAAGTTTGGAACTTAGAATTTTCAGCATTCCTCCAGTATATACATTGAACGGACAGAGTCTCAAATCACCAAGTCAGACTCTAGCTTCATTGCATCCTGAGTTCGAGAATTGTAACCAGATTGTTCCAGTGCTCCCGAATCGTTCCTGTCCTCCTGCTTTCCCGACGTTCCCGAGCCCCGTTCCCGATTTGTTCCAGTCGACCCCGTGTTTCTGATGTCCCCAAACCCCGTTCCTGATCTACCAGAGCGTAACACGAGCGTATCGCGATCAAGATTTCAAGTAAGAAGAGAGACTTTCGCGAACAGATAGTAAGTGGCCACAGACTAATATTCATCCTCCCACTAACCAATCCCCCTCCAAGTGCACGTTCCCCTTTTGTAGTGTAAGCATAACAATTTACGGTTAAGTTAGTCATAATTGTGAGAATTGCGAATTACGGTCACGAAGAAGAGAAAGCATTTACGTATATTTTATTAATAAACTATTTACCAAGTGATACTTTAATTTACCCTTGTGTTTTGGCATTCTATTTACGTTGTCCTTTGTCCTTTAAGTAAATTTAAGTAACGGTGGTTTTGATTGGCTATTCCCCTGCCCGAGTTGGAACAGCGAACCGCATAGCTAACAGACCATTATATCTTGTTCCTTCTCGGTACTCCTCTTCACTGCACCCACAGTTGAAGCAGGGGGGAAGCAGCGGGTTAGACGGAACTCACGACCTTTGCGTTATCAGCACGATTTCAAGATTTTACGATATTACGATATTAGGATATTTGGACATTTATTTTAAGAATCCCCCAGAGTAATACATTGAATGTACCCAAAAAGTTATCCACAAAAATTTAAGATTGACGATTAGAGAGTGCCAAAACACAACTAAAGTAAGGATAAAGAGATAATTGAGTAAAGCTCATATCATTATTGTGTGTGATTAGAGTAAGAGTAGAGTGTAAACTCTTTGTAACATTTAAATAATATAGGTGATCCAGCAAGGTAAGTCACTGAACTTCTACCATTTAAGAGTGAGATTGGCGTCAGCTGGTTTTGAGTTTTGACAGTGTTCCCTGTGTGTGAATGGTGTGTTGAAACTTAAATTTTTGTTGTGTATATTGATGCTGGCTGTTGTACTCTTATTGGCATACAATTGAACCAGTGCAAGTTTAGATATTTTGTTTAAGTTATTTTGACTCAAACAAAAATTGGAAGAAATGGAAACACGAAATCAGCGACCACCACCAAAAAGTAACTTCCCTCGCGGCCCTAAAGGTCCGTGTTACACGTGTGGTCGCCCGGGACATTTTGCCAGGGAGTGCCAATCCCAAAGGCCAGATTTTGCGAGAAATAGCCTCCCTCCCCGATCCCCCTATTCGCAGATGATGGGAAACATGCCCCCTCCACCATTAATGCCCCCTCCACCATTAATGCCCCCTCCACCATTAATACCCCCTCCACCATTAATGCCCCCTCAGCCTCCCCATTCCTCCCACAATACGTGTAATTTAAACGAAGAAGGACCTCTGCCGTGGAGCGTGCAGTAGGTCGTACATCTTGTCAAAAGATGACTTGCCGAGCTCCCTACCCCCGTACCCCTAGAGGACCCTGCTTTAGGTGTGGCCGCTTGGGCCACATTGCCCGCAGGTGTCGTGTCCCCCGGACTCGGCGAGGGCCATGCTTCAACTGTAGTCGCATGGGCCACATTGCCCGAAAGTGCAAATTCCCCCGAGTCAGGCCCGCACTCCCCCAAGGCCCACCGCAACCCCTATTCCCTGTGAGTGAAAGTGCGGTGAGAAATGAGGAAAAACCCCAGGCTAAAGATGATAGCGTAATACCTCATCATGCTGATGAAGAATCAGAATATGAAAGAGAAGTTACCGGTTGGAATGTGAACCCCGTAACGTTCCAAGGAAATGATAGAGAGGATGGTCCCCTATCATGCACGGAATCCCCAGAGAGTGAGAGTGATGATGAAGCCGATCACATCAACATCGACCAGAATGACAATGTTGATGGTGATGAAATTAGTGTAGAAGAAGAAGAAGAAGAAGAAGAAGAAGAAGAAAGGGATTGCGATCCCATTCCCAGTGAAAATGCCCCGTCCCCTTCCCCTATCGATGAGCAAGAGGCTGCCTCTGAGGAGGAGGATTGTCCCCCGAGACGATCACAAAGACACCAGCGCCCACCCGATAGGCTAGTATACCACAGCCAGATTGTGAAACAATTAGGCCAGAATGAATTTGCATGTTGGACCATGTACTTGATGCTGGTGCTAATGTTGGTGAAAATTGTGTTCCTTATGTTTTCAGTGATTGAAATTGTTGTGAGCGTGGGAATACTGTTGATGTACGCCGTGCTGGCATCTAATCCCGCTTTGGTAGAGCATTTCTCTTCGTTGTTTGACTCATTCAAGACAAAGAGAATGGGCTCAAGTTCAGTGACGGACCAAGTTAGGTCACATTCACAGTCTTGTCAAAGAAAGAAGACAAGTAGGACAAAACATGGTAGGATGTACAAACAAAGTTCTTAAAAATCAGAATTTAATTAAGCATAGTGTACGCATTATTTTACTGGAATTGTTATTTCAGAAATGTTGTCTTGTTGTGCTGTGGAAGCACAATCCAAAATACACATATTCTAGAATAATTAGGATATTGAAATGTATTGTTCCCCATATAAATGCATTTTAAGATTTGCTGTATGCAGTCTTTTGCGTGATTTAATATGTTAGGTATAAGTTGAGCATAGCAGAGATGTTTAAGGAACAAAGAGGAAATTAGATTCAGGGAAGAGATGGAAAGGATGTAGGTTAACACGGAATAAGTGGCACAGGATCGTCATTTTATTACTGTTGTTTTGTGCCGAGATCGCTTAGGATAACGAGCAAAGAAGCTAGAAGTTTGACAAATGTCGAAGACATTTGCTTTTATATGTTGTGACATACAGTCATGAAGTGTTTATTGCTAATATTGTTCACAAGGAGGAGCGATGGAAACGGAAATATATGTTTTGATGTATCTATGTACATTACGTTATAGCATTCATTTAATCATTAGTAATTGATGTATTCATCTAATCGTGAAACTGAAAGTGAGTACATGTATCTTATAAGTCTTTAGTGGAAGGAATTTTGTCCTCGATATAAACTTGTTGGCAGTTTGATCGAAGGCACACCTTATGTTACATTATTTGTTCCAGTACTTGAAATGGTGCTGAACAGAAGTTTGAGTAAGGATGATAAGTAAGTAGTTATAGAAGTAAAGTTAAGTTGATGTCTTTGTATTCATTGTTTTATAATCTTGTGCAAGTATCACTTGGTATTAGTGATATATCGTGTGTTTATGTTATTTGTAAGTCATGTTCAAAGTGATTACGACACACTTTTAACATGGTGAGCAAATGACGAGGTCGTCATTTTTGTGGAGAGGAGGAAGGTGTAGCGGGTATGAATATACCGCTAGATTTTTATTATTCTTAATTACGACTATATTCACATATAGGGAATGTAAGAAGATCGATATAAATGTATCATATAAATGTTAAGACTTAAAGACATTCCTGTATGGACAGGAAGTAAGTTAGTTTCTGTTTGCTCTCTTTCTCTCTTTTCTGTCTTTCTCTCTCTCTCTCTCTCTCTCTCCCTCTATCTCTCACACCCCCACACTTCTGACCCTCTTCTTTGCCCCTTGGGTTATTCACCTTTGACTACTTCCGACTCCTATCTATCTCTTTCTTTGTTTCTTCTTTGATATATACCAGACACCTGGTAGTGACAAGTACATCTTTGATTTTCCTTGTTTTGAGCAAAAACAGATAATATAATAGTTAGTCCAGTGGAAACTTGGAAAAGCTTCCCACAAGTAATTAGGTAGCTGATATGTCAAAGAGGAGATTATGATTAAGGGAGCTTAAGCACTATTGTTGATGTCCAGAGTATGAATTAAGGAGGTCTGAGGAGTGTTACTCTTGTGCTGTGTTGACAGATTAATACAGAGGCACAATGTCCCACCCTAAAAAGAGAGGATGGAAACTTGTAAACATTATTGTTCGCCTGCAATTATGTGTGGGCGGATTCTTACTACTTGACCTTAGTGGGTTTTGGATGCTGTCTTAAATCATCTGGACTGAGAGATTTAGTATATCTTAAGAGTGACCAAACAGGATGAATGGGACAAAGGAATTTTAGGAAATACAGAGTCCATGTCCAGTAGTAGAATTCCAAGTAACCTTTAATGTATGATATTGTACTTTTCTTGTCCCGCCTACTTCCTATAACTTGTAGCCAATGAATTGTCTGTATCTATGTAGTCACTCCTAATTATTAGGTGATGGACAGGCAGGTAGTGAGTGCCTTGCCAATGCAAAGTATATGGAGGGTGATTTTAGAATAGATGCTGTTTGAATATGTAATTAGGTATAAAACCCCAGTCCCCAACCCTATTTCCTCACTTGGTTCCCATCTTCCCTGCACACTTGGTCTCCCCTGCACACTTGGTTTCCCCTGCACACTGGCTCCCACTCAACTTTAACACCACCATTACTAATTATTAAGCAACAACTGCAACTTTACGAATCGAACAGAAGTATCTTCAAGCTAAGTTTGGAACTTAGAATTTTCAGCATTCCTCCAGTATATACATTGAACGGACAGAGTCTCAAATCACCAAGTCAGACTCTAGCTTCATTGCATCCTGAGTTCGAGAATTGTAACCAGATTGTTCCAGTGCTCCCGAATCGTTCCTGTCCTCCTGCTTTCCCGACGTTCCCGAGCCCCGTTCCCGATTTGTTCCAGTCGACCCCGTGTTTCTGATGTCCCCAAGCCCCGTTCCTGATCTACCAGAGCGTAACACGAGCGTATCGCGATCAAGATTTCAAGTAAGAAGAGAGACTTTCGCGAACAGATAGTAAGTGGCCACAGACTAATATTCATCCTCCCACTAACCAATCCCCCTCCAAGTGCACGTTCCCCTTTTGTAGTGTAAGCATAACAATTTACGGTTAAGTTAGTCATAATTGTGAGAATTGCGAATTACGGTCACGAAGAAGAGAAAGCATTTACGTATATTTTATTAATAAACTATTTACCAAGTGATACTTTAATTTACCCTTGTGTTTTGGCATTCTATTTACGTTGTCCTTTGTCCTTTAAGTAAATTTAAGTAACGGTGGTTTTGATTGGCTATTCCCCTGCCCGAGTTGGAACAGCGAACCGCATAGCTAACAGACCATTATATCTTGTTCCTTCTCGGTACTCCTCTTCACTGCACCCACAGTTGAAGCAGGGGGGAAGCAGCGGGTTAGATATAGCTTAAAGTGCATTTTCAGGTAGAGTAAAAAACTAATCTTGTTTACATTTAATTTGAATTGTCTCTTGGAGAATAGTTGAATTTACAATGTTATGCCTTTTTCAATGAAAATCTGATATCTTAAGCATTGCCTATTTGGAAGGCACCAAATGTACTATTTCTGCTCTTTACCCTTTGTGCAGCCGAAGCACTGCTGCTCTAAGAGGCAAACAAAGAGCTAAAAAGAGTTAACCTGATCAGTACCACCCATTCACAGTCCCAAGTCTCAAGCAAGTTGTATATGGGACTGAGAGATTTAATATTACCTACCGCTGGGACTGAGAGATTTAAGATTACCTACCGCTGGGACTGAGAGATTTAAGATTACCTACCGCTGGGACTGAGAGATTTAAGATTACCTACCGCTGGGACTGAGAGATGTAAGATTACCTACCGCTGGGACTGAGAGATTTAAGATTACCTACCGCTGGCTTGTACAATTTCATGACCTCAATGCGGCCATACATGCCGATCTCCTTGATGGGCCGCAAGCCCTCCGGAGTCACCACATAGATCTCCAGCCGTGTGTTCTTGGCAATGATCAGGTTTAGGTCATCAGGAGATGTGAAGTTACCTGTAGGAAAGAAGGAGAGTTAAGGGGGGAAATGACAATGGTACCAGTTAGCAACTCAACTTAAAGCGGCCAGCCACTTGTGATTCCAGAGCAATTTGCTTTCTCGGGATTGCAGGCATTATAACCCTCGTATTTAGGACCAACGAAAGTGAACAATGAACGAAAATGTGATAGCTCGCGCGCTCGGCTCCACTGGTCAACGGGTTAGGCCATTTCCTGACCTAGTCTTTCTGACCTAGTCTTTCTGACCCAGTTTTTTTGCCATTCACTCAGTACGGCCTCTGTTATTGGCTACTGTGCTAATGAATATTCAAGACTATGGTATGGTTTGTCGAACATTCGCGCCGGCGCGGCCAAAGAGGCGGCCAGGAGGCGCAATTTTTTCGAACATTCGCGCCAGCGCGCCCAAAGAGGCGGACAGGAGGCGCAATTTTTTTTTACACGCTAGCTCATAGACGCCAGAGCTTTTCACAGCTGAGAGAGAAATCCTTGCTCTCTGCAATCGGCCACAGCCTGCGAGAGCACGCTCATGCCGATATCAGCTGTTCCTTTGTACCATTGCATGTGGGTAATGAGTTGATATAAGGACACTAGAAAACCTATTACTGTGCACAAATGCCATGTTGTGATAAAAAGTTGAGTAAATAGATATGTGTTTGTGTTATAATTATTTCATGTTTGCTAGGTTTTATTAGACTATTTATTATTTTTTTATCTGTCCCTCCCGACATGATGCTCTAAATCCCCTAGAGCAAAATGGAATCTCCCGTCTCTTTTTCCCCAAATCTCGCTAGTGAAAAAAATATTGGAGTCATCGACTGTTTGATAGGGGTGCATAATAAATTTCTACCAAAAATATTCCTTATTCAATCATTCAATAACATTTTCATGAGATGATGTATTCTTCAATAATACAACAAGGATAAACAAATTCACTTTTATCTTATTGTCCAACAAAAATCCAGTGTTTTTTACATTATATTTTCTTTCTGAGAGCACCGTCCCCTTTTTCTGTAGTGGAGCAGTCCGGCGCCGGCAATTCCCGCGTGGACTAGCGCGCCTCCAGCTCACCAGCTCCTGGCGATTGCCGCCTCTTTGGCCGGCGCGACGTTCGACAAGCCATACCATCGTCTTGAATATTCATTAGTACAGTAGCCAATAACAGAGGCCGTCTCATGAAAACTGCCTCGTGTACAAAATGAATGGCAAAAAAACTAGGTCAGAAAGACTAGGTCAGAAAGACTAGGTCAGGAAATGGCCTAACCCCTGGTCAACCGCCCGGTATTCACAGCAACACTGGATATGTGTACACACACAAACACACACATACATACATACATACACCATGCGCATTCACACCCGTTTACAAACTCATGCATCGAGCCGAATGTTGTTTTCCTGGAAATTCAAGCACTTTGAACATAGTCTGTCCGTACATGCCATATGTCGTGCGGAATGTAATAAAATCTTTCAAATATTAGCTTCATTGGCTTTTGCTGGACTGTTTCTGCAGAAAAAAATATAGTCTGACAACTGATTCAAATATTCAGGCTGTTACGTAGTAAATCACTCATCATCGTGCGTGTTTCATTACGCAAACAGCGTATTTGTGTCTGATAAGATAGACCAGCCTACGCTGGGCCGCATGCCCCTGCCCGATTCAAACCAAACTGATGGACGGTCACTGCGTCCAATCAGAGCGGGTATTTCGTACGTGGGCGCGGTCTCGCCTAACGGCTCTGAGCGAATTGCCTACATGCCTAGACGTTTTTTTCACCGGGCTGGCGCGATCACTCGATATCGTTGCACTGGGTTTCGTCGCACGCCGTGTATACGAATGCGGGCTGATAAAACACATCTAGAACCTAGACTACCCGCGCGGAGCGGCAGGCCAGGCTAGCTAGCAAGGGTACAATGTTTTTCGCAGTCTGCAAATTTTCGGAACGTGAAGCCTCTGACGTCGGGTCACTGTCGGACGTTTTCGGACACTTTCCGAGATTGCTAGACGAGACCGATGAGTACGCATAACGTACTGGGTTTGTGTACGACTGAATGGGGCCTACGGAATCGCGCATTATAAGTGTCTCCCAGGTGCATGGGCCTTTAAGATGGACACAAAATTTGATTCATAATTATGTGGAATCAAAAGACAGGATAGACCATTTTCAACTTTATGAAGCTCAGCACGAAATAAAAGTAGCTCACTACAATTTCATTTAAAATCGGTTTCCTATTCTAACATTGGGGGAAAAGGGCGACTTCCTTTTTTTGTTGTGTTCACAATACATTTCTTTTAAATTTAATTTAATCTTATTGCTTCATTCGTAATTCATGATCGGACAGTGTCAGTGATAACATTGTCATTGATTCATTTGATTTGGGTACGCATACATCAATCACCCAACCACCAAAAAGAGAGCTCATCAACAAATATAGTTTCAAGTGAAGGGGCCAGTTAATGAAACAGTGAACATGTCGCTAACTTTTAAGCACATCACTTTTCTTGGAACGCACTCTTTACCGAATCAGTAGATGAACTAACTTGGCCTATGTATGGTGGTGTGACCTAATTTCAAGCATGTCCTTATTTTGCGCACGAACACTAACATGGTAAAATACGCTTAAAACGAGAGGATACACAATGCATACGTGGGACTGTTCCATGTTTCCATTCATAGTAATCAATATCTTGGTATGAAATTCGTATTACGACAAGCAAATTTTAAATCTGGCTTGTCTTTGCTATTGATGTTAGCTGGAGATATCAATCCAAATCCTGGACCTGCTGTAGAGTCTGGCCCAAAGGATACTGGCACGAAAAACAAATCAAAATACAAGACTAAATATCCTTGTCAAATATGCAGTAAAGCTGCCAAATGGGGCCAAGATTGCATTCAATGTGATTCTTGTAATGGTTGGTTTCATAAAGTCTGTTTGGGCATGAGTCAGGAGGTTTTTGATGCCCTTGCTAAACATGACTCTTATTCTTGGATTTGTTGTGACTGTGGAGCACCAAACTTTCATTCTTCCTTATTTATGGATGTGAGTGGTATTCAAACTGATAATAGCTTTGAGACACTGAATGATTGTGATCTTGTATTGTCAAACAACGGTTTACATATTGGACAACCTATCCAAACATCTAGTCCTAAATGTAAAAAAGTAAAATCTGAATTAAATGAACAGGTTAAAGCTAAACATAAATCTAAACCAAAACCAAAGACTCGTAACCTTAAGATCCTAAATGTGAATTGTCAAAGTGTACGAGCCAAGTTGGCAGGATTCCAGTGCCTCATTAATGATGAGGATGCTGATATCATTGTGGGAACTGAGTCGTGGCTCCATTCTGATATTGGCTCTGGTGAAATTTTCCCCTCAAATTACAATGTTTTTCGTAATGATAGAGATAGTGATAACCATGGTGGTGGTGTCTTTATTGCTACCAAATCTGAACTTATTGCACAGGAAGAACCTGGCCTTGATCAGCCAAACTGTGAACTCAAATGGATCAGCATACATGCGAGTGGTTCACCCCCAGTGTTTGTTGGTGCCTTTTATAGATCACAAACCACAGATTCCGAATACATTAAATTGCTTGATAATGCCTTGGTAAAAATCCCAAGACAATCATCCATATGGCTGCTGGGGGATTTTAATCTGCCTGACATGGACTGGGAATTAAACACCTTAAAGCCCAGTGGTCGATACCCAGGTCCAAGTAATACCATGATTGACACTGCTCAAGATCACAATTTACAGCAAATGGTGAAGTCACCTACTAGAAACAATGCTATATTGGATCTTTGTTTTACTAACATCCCATCCTTCCTTGAAAAGGTTGATATTAAACCAGGTATAAGTGACCATGAAGTGGTCATTATTCACGCTGCTATTAAACCAAAGATGATCAAACTTCCAAAACGAAAAGTGTATCTCTATAAGAAAGCTGAATTTACTAAGATAAATGAAGATCTGAATAAGTTATATAATCACCTCTCTGATGAAATTGTTCAGAACTCGACTGTCAACGATCTTTGGGAAAGATTTTCAAACACCTTATAATCATCTATGAATGTAAACATTCCATCCAAGAAAACTTCTTCCAAACCAAATGTTCCTTGGATAAACTCAACCATGAAACGTAAAATCAAGAAGAAACACAAGCTCTATAAAAGGGCCAGAAACTCAAATAATCCAGAACTTTGGAATTTGTATAAGCAATTAAGACGTAAAAATGATAGAGACATGAGAAAACTACGGCAAGAGCATATTCAAAAAATTGGCGATTGCCTCAAGAGTGACAATTCAAAACCATTCTGGAATTATATTAAGACTCTACGAAGAGATGTATTTGGTGTATCTTCTCTAAAGACCGAAGGACGTCTACATTCCGATGCAAAATCCAAAGCTCAAGCACTGAATGATCAGTTCTGTTCTGTTTTCACACAGGAGGATCTCTCTTTTATGCAAAACTTAGACAATAGTTCTGTACCAGATATGCCAGATATTACAGTTACTGTTAAGGGTGTTGAAAAACTTCTGAAAAATCTGAAAGTTAATAAAGCTTCAGGTCCAGATAATATTCCATCTAGAGTTCTCAAGGAATGTGCTTCAAGCGTAGCACCTATCCTACAGATAATCTATCAAAAATAACTCGTAACTGGGGACTTACCCAAAGAGTGGCTTAATGCCAATGTCTCCCCTATATTCAAAAAGGGTGACAGGACACTTCCACAAAATTACAGACCTGTCTCTTTGACTTGTATTTTATGCAAACAACTCGAACACATAATTTATACTAATATTATGCAACATTTTGATAAACACTCAATACTCTGTGAAAATCAACATGGATTTAGAAGAAGTAGGTCTTGTGAAACTCAATTAGCTGGATTAGTAAATGACCTAGCACAGGCACTCAATGATCGTGGCCGAACTGATGTCTGTATTATGGACTTCAGTAAGGCGTTCGATACTGTACCGCACAAAAGACTCTTATTGAAAATCGATAATCTTGGCATTAGAGGGAAAACCAAAGCCTGGATTGATGCTTTTCTTACTAATCGAAACCAGAGAGTTATACTTGATGGTCAAACCTCCATTGATGCTTTGGTGACCTCTGGGGTCCCGCAGGGCACAGTCCTCGGCCCTCTCCTGTTCCTTGCATATATAAACGATCTACCAGACCAAATTAATGCCAGGGTAAGGATGTTTGCCGACGATGTTATATTGTACAGAAATATTTCCTCAACTGAAGACTGTGATCTTCTTCAAAGTGACATTAACAAATTGTGTGAATGGCAAAATATCTGGCAAATGCAATTTAACACATCAAAGTGTTTTATTATGCATGTTACACACAAGAAGAAAATCACTCCCTATAAATACCATCTAGGGAACTCTGAACTGGGCATCGTTGACAGCTATCCTTATCTAGGGGTTCATTTGTCAAATAATTTGTCTTGGACTAATCATATTAATACAACCGTAAACAAAGCAAACAGTATACTTGGATTGTTGAAACGTAATCTATGGAATTGTTCAACCCAAACTAAAGATATCGCCTACAAGACTCTTGTGCGGCCTAGGGTGGAATATTGTCGCTCTGTGTGGGATCCCCACCAGAAAAATCTTCAAGATAAACTTGAAAAAACTCAAAGAAGAGCAGCACGATTTGTATCTAACAAGTATCAACGCACAAGTAGTGTTACTGAAATGATGAGTATTCTAAAATGGGATACCCTCCAAGACAGGAGAACAAGTAGCCGGCTCATATTTTTGTTTAAAGAAATACACAATATAACTCCATGTAATATAAATCAAATCACTTCAAAAGCATCCTCCAGGCCAACAACTAGAATAACCAGACAGTCTCATGACTTAAACTTCAATATAATCAGAACAAATAAGGATTGCTACAAATATTCCCTCTACCCTCGTACAATTGTAGAGTGGAATTCACTTTCTCCCACCACTAAAAATGCACCTGATCTAGCTGCATTTAAGAAACAGCTAAGCAAAGAA
This sequence comes from Arbacia lixula, assembly GCA_963669155.1. Taxonomy (NCBI): domain Eukaryota; kingdom Metazoa; phylum Echinodermata; class Echinoidea; order Arbacioida; family Arbaciidae; genus Arbacia; species Arbacia lixula. The sequence continues at coordinate 21,374,849 of OZ022592.1, forward strand.
CATGCTAAAGCTAACTAAAAGAAGTATATAGCGGCAGCGATTGCATGAATGGCCTGCACGTCTATAGCCTCTTTGAGGCGTTCAAGTGCAGTATTCACAAGACAAGACAATCAATGGTCATTGTGCATCACGTGTCACGTTACCCGCGTCTTTTTGTACTAGAAGTACCATGCATAGCAGTAATGTTGATACTTCTCGGTTGCGAGTGGATACACAATGGTAATCGTTGTGTTCTGAATTGATCATCTGATACACACAAGCTCTTAGTTCAAAATTTGTGCAAATGTAAAAATCTCATTTGATATTCAAATGATTTATCAATGTAAAGACTACTAATTGATGGAATGTCACTAAATTTGCCCCTTAGAAATGGCATCCTTTGACTTTATGATGTGTCAATTTCAGCTTTATTGATTCGAGTTGTAACCTGTTTCGTGTTATTTTAAAGAGGGTAAAGAGTATTTTTTTTTCAAACAGTTAATACGATAAGGAAGATGAAATACTGTACAGGTATAGCGAAGTCCGGATATGATCCCGAGTAAATCCTGAGGAAAATGTTAAAATTGCAAGTGCCACACAAATAAGTTATATTGTTTATTTAAGCTTCAACAATTGAGGTCTATTTACGGATGTGTCCTCTGCGAAATAACACATCACTAAATGATGTGATCGTACTTAGGCAAGAGGTCAGCATTGAAAAACAAGTAAACCCTGACAAAGTTAGAATATACTTAATTTATGAGATCTAAACCTATATACATTGACCCCAAAAGCCCCAGAATGAATGGACCTTTGCATAATTCCCTCTAACATTTGGTCATTGGAATGACGCCTTGATAACTCTAAGTTACTCTTGAGTGTAAATGTTGTTAGAAGTGTGCTTTATTTTTAGTCTAACTTTACTTTAATCTGACGGTACTATAGGACTACCTGTTCATCGATCGCTGGTCCTCTCTATACATTATCCTTGTCACTTTACTTAATATAAAGATTCATACCGAAAGGACATGGGTGTCACCGTGTGTGCAGTTCCGTGTTTAACTGGCTCATAAAGCAGATCAGTTTTAGACCAATGTTTTTTCTAGTCTACTCTTGAAATAGTTCACTGAAGTAGCATATATTTCATATTCAGGAAGGCTAACCTACCAAACTTGCCAAAGTCTGTTTACTCATATCAAGATAAGAGTACTGCTTTTCGAGTTTCATACTGTGACCTCTTGATTAAAATCTACATTATCCCGTAATGGGGCATATGAATTCTACCTCGGCACAAGCATGACAAGTAGCACATTTGGTGGTCTGGCGATATATGTGTTTGTGTGTGTGTGTGTGTGTGTGTGTGTGTGTGTGTGTGTGTTGGAGGAGAGGGGTGGCTTCTTCTTCATCTTTGTTGTGTAATGTAGGCTCTCAAGTGATTTCTTTGCATCGTATACACATATTTATGTGTTACTTTAAAACGAAAGAAAAGACTAAGATCTGTGACTAAAATAGAAATTCAAAAACTTTAAAGATGATTCATCTTGCAAATGTCGATAGTGAAATCTTTTACGTTACAATTTATTGGATTGAACAGGTGTACCTGCGAGAAGGGGCACATTTACCTCTGCAAAACGGGAACTTTTTTTGATCTCGTAAAATTTGCTGGGGACGGGGTGGGATTGATTTTTTTTTTTTTATTAGCTCAGAACAAAAACAAGAAACAAAATGATAATAGATCAAAGTTCATACAATCCTGCCGACGAAATAGTGTATCAAAGAAGATAATTTCTTACGACAGAGATCCGTTCATGTAGGACTGGAGTATCGCCTTAAGGCCGAGAAAAAGGGCTACTAATTTTGTAATTTTGATTGTCTTAGTATCATGTTCGATCTTTCCCCTTGAGTTCTTCTTTCCCACACCTCTCATTGTTTATTTGAACTTGCCCCCCCCCCTATTCCTATTTCTTTTCTTGTATTTTCGTCACCGTGAACGTTGACCGATCTTCATCTGGTTTCCTCTCCCTACATCATACCCCCCCCCCCCCCCCACACACACACACACCCTATAGCGGTCTGTTTCTTTCCTTCTCTGTTGCACTCTCTCGCCCTTGTGCTCCCTCTAGTCTCCCTTCACTCTTTCCTATTGTTCTCTTTCTTCCTCACATCCTCACGTGTTTCCTCATTCTCATAACCACTGCAATTATTGCTATTATGCTTACATGAATTCTCTTTTCTTTCCATCTCACTCCATGCACAGACCGACATCATGGCCACATCATTCCCCTCCGCACCAAACGATGGGCTCAGATGCAGGTGGGGGCATGACCAGTCATGGTCATGTCTCAAACATTTCAAGCCCATCGAATTTTATTGCCCAAGTCATAAGATCGCCCTCTGTCATTCATGCGCCCTCAAGGAGCATCAGAAACCGTGCTCGCTTCGTGACATAGAAGATAAAATTACGGAGTTGACGAAAGAACTGCAGGAGAGAAACGTGAACATCGAACAAGCGAAAGAACATTTCCGCAACTTCGATGCGACATTAAAAGAATGCGAAGCCCACGTAGAAGAACACATGACGGCCGTGAAAGCGTCTGTACACACAAGTTTGGACGATGAGATGAAAAACATCGATATTAAGCAGCGTATGAAGGAGAGTGCCATCAACGAAAAGGCAGACGATGATATTCGAATTATCAATGAGAGAAGGGAAGAGCAAATCAAGCAAAGTGCGGAGGAAGCAGAGCAACAACGGGCATCTCTTAGAGATCTCCGGGGCGAGCTGCTCGGAGACGTCGATCGTATCGCCACCAAACTGAGCCAATACACTGATCAACTAAAGGAAAAATCAACCGCCACATCGCACTACATCGAGGACAGCGAAGAACACATCCGCCTTCTTCAGAAGAGCAACAGGGAGCTTGTAAACTTCGCTGCCCTGGTGTTTGAGGTGCTGGACGAAACTCTACAAGGCATCGACATCGAGAAGGACGTCGCCTGTGCAGAGCGAGCAGTGCGAGCAGTGCACAAGGTTACGTGTAGCGTGAGCAATGTGAATGGTACCGTGCGTGGTAGGATTGACACGGGCGAGTGGGAACGCGTCCACACGATCAGTCCAGACCTGCGTGGATGGGTTAGAGGTTCAGTGTCTGATAATGAGATCGGTGTGGGACGTTATGTTGATGGTAAGTCTATATTGAGAATCGTTGATGTAAACACACATCAAGAGACAGCACGTATCATTGCTGAAGAGGGATCCTACATTACGTCATGTGCTGCAGTCAGCAGTGAGCTGATCGTGTGTGGGAAGGAGAGGGAAGGCTGTAAAGGTGACCATCTGACCGGCTTGGTCAGTCTGTATGACAGACGAGGCCAGCCGGTCAGGGACATCACCATCCCTAGACATACTACACGTGACCATGCATGTGTGTATGTAGACGTGGACGGGGACGGGATGGTCGTCGCTGCAGAGAGGGAGCAACCACACATCTACGTGTTGAACCCGTCCGATGGGGCGATAGTCCGCTCCGTCACTCTACCGGATGAGTGGGAGGTGGACTGGGGTGGGATATCATCCCTGAAGGATTCATCAGGCGATGTGGTCGTGTGTACAGGGTATGGTGTATATTCCATCGTGTCTCGATCTGGCGCTGTGAAGACAACAATACGCGATGACGCGTGGGGCTGTGCGCGATGCAGCGTTGACATGGTGACAGGCGCACTGTACGTCGCGTACTCTGATAAGACGCGTGGTGTGTACAGAGTGGATCGGTGTACGAGTGAAGGCGTCATCGCTGAGAGGGGCGTTGTAGAATATCCACGTAAAGGCATAGCGTGGTGTGGAGTCGCTTATATCACTCCTACAGGGAAGCTGGTCGTGAATGACGATGAAAGCAGAATCTTCATCTACAAACAATCCTTCAATCTCACTCAGCCCTAGCCACGATGACGTAGTAAGCCGGTGACGTCACCGAATCACAATAACACATGAACACACGATTCAATACTCCGGTCGTTCTTTGCTGTCGACAGATTCCATGCCTGCTCTCGCAGTTCAGTGACCTTAAATTGTCATGAACTATTCAAGTGGTTTCTCGAAGCAGTGCATTGAACTTATATACAGTGTGTGGCCGTTATTTCTAAATGTTCTGTATTTGTTTCCAAAGGCTATGTCAGCTTGCCGCATTACATTAATGTACATAGTTTGAAAACTAGTTTTGTTTCCATATTGTATTTTAGCTAACCGATTTACTGATATTTTGTTCGGACGTTATACTTCCACTTACATACAAGTTCCTGTTCTCTTTTACATTGGCGACAATAGAACCTTTCTCTCAGATTGTAATGTGTTCTCGCTTGTCGATCGTCTCCCACCAAACGACCGAGTTGTTGAGAAGATCTCGTAATGTAGATTGTAACATATTAAACAAAGCTAATGATAACCACTAGATGGCGCTATTGCACGTGATATGAAGATCTTATCTGTCAGGAAGGGTGGATTTGAATGACTTAATGCAACTGCCATAAAACGAGTGAAATCATCGCGTTTGTCTAAAAAAAAAAAAAATATGTGGTATGTTGTTCGAAAACTCGGTGTTCTAAAATATCCTTAACGCTAACAGTAAGGAAATTTAGATGTAAATGGCGCAATATAAGAAGGGATTTGTATTGGCATCATTATTTAAATCTTCCTATTTTCTTTCTTTCCTTCGATCATGTATTCTCTCTCGAACTATATTTTTTTCAATTTCTCTCTCTCTTTCTCTCACACTGCCATTTTCGAACTCTTTCTTTCTAAGCATTCGATTTCTCCACGTGTTCGTTGTCTTATATGTACTTTCTTTAATCTCTCTGTCTTTCTCTCTCACTTCCTCTCCATCCTTCTCCTTTCACATGCCCCTTTTCCAAATATGTGTCTTTCTGTTTCTGGCATGCGTTTAACCTCCCCTCTCCCTGGCTCTATTTTATCTTATTTCTCCCATTTGAATAACCTAATTATCTTATATTGAGCAGCACTTTGTAAACTCGATGAGGTTTCAAGTCAAATATATAGAGTCAATCGGACGAAGTTCTCTGGGGGCAGTGACACGCCATAGTGCGTTTGTAACTTGCAAATTCGAATCCACTAACATCATCGAGTGTAGGTTTTTTTTTAAACATGGGTCTCGCTGGTGATCCCAACATTAAGACGTGAGAAGCTTAATGTTTTACATGTTATATATGAGAAAACCCACCAAGGACCCACTGTAAATATTGTGATTTTGAAGTTGTTTGTTTCACCCTGTGATATGAATTATCATACAACAAATTTTGTTCGGTAACGATGTTACTTTAACACACACGGGTCTAATCATCGTTTATTATCCATTTGATTTTAACTTGTCTAAGGTATAATCATTGAAAGAATCAGAACAATCAATACTTCAGTGCAGGTTCCCATTGTGTAGAGCCGTTTGTGTTTTAAATAGTCAGTTTTGATGTACATCCTGTATGTTTCATTTGCAAACTAAAACAAAAGTTGGCATATAAAGAGTTTAGTGAGTTATCATGCACAAAATTATTTGTTCTTGGATCTATATCATTTCACGTTAGTAAATATTAGGCGTACAAGTGGTTCATTCTTAATCCCTTGGATAAAGATGATGGTGATTGTATCAAAATAGTCGGCGCGCATACCCGTGCCTATGCTGGCAAACTGACTGTGTGCGTCGGAGGTTGAACACCATCGATTGTCAATATTCACTGTATGGCATTTCTCTTAAAAGAAATATCGGCAGACAGGGTGGCTTATTTGCAAAAGTCATGAAGGATAAATACTCTAACGATAACGTTTACGTTGATGAGATCTCACAGTCATAGCTTCAAGAACCAATTCAGGAAAAAGTTATTATTGTTTATGTTTGAAACACGCAGTATCGTAGCGACTATAATCTACATTCAAACACAGTATAGCAGCGGACACCGGCGCAGTGCTGCCACTCCACGCACTGTTCTGATGACCGCGGACAGTGTGAAGCGGAGAATGGCGATGTGTGCTGATTGCGGTCCCGTCCTCAAGGTTTCAAGAATCGCGGAGGTTTTGGACGAACACCTCGAAATTAAGCGATCGTTATATTCTAGGTCAAAGCCATTTTCCAGCGTTATTACGGGAGGGGGGGGGGGTTCTCAAACAGTATCTCTTCGCATCTCCCGTAGTCCCCCCCCCCCCCCAAAAAAAAAAAAAAAAAAAAAAAAAAAAAAAAAAAAGGGGGGCTCCTCTGCCTTTAAACGAAAGGACTGATCTTTTTTCTTATCAATTTCTTTAGTAATGTGGGTAAATCTTACATTTTTATTTCGTATGTTGTTCAATGTGTATTCAGCTGTCATCCATTATTGGCAGTAATAATGCATTTCATGAATTTTGTAAACTATTATATTTTAAGATAATTTTTGTGCCTTTCTAATATAAATTAATTTAGTGATTATGTTCTTGAAATCCAGTATGTCATCCGAACAGGCATAACTGGTACAGTGTCTCACATTGAATTCTTATTCCCGATAAATAACAAAGTGAATCGCTTTGATATACCCTACAAAGTTGAATTTACAGAAGTGTATTCCTGAAAGATTGTTTTCTGTCAAAGGTGTACTATTAAAAATGATTATCACATTATCTGAACTAGGACGTGTGTATCACATGCTGGATCATAAAACTCTTGTACATCAATGGTAGATACCTATCAACTTAGGGGTACATACACGTGATAGTCTAAATCAGTTCTCTCAGCGCTCATTATTTGCATTATAGTATTTCACACTTGTCGAACTTGCTTCGTTCATATATTCTTTGTTCTTTGTAGTGCACAATGTGTCTTTGTATCAATCGTTTAGAATGTCTAAAATATTTGTTTTAGTTTTTATCACAAGCTCTGCATTGTTCAAAGTAACATTAGGTGTTACCCCATCGTTGAAACTGAAAGTGTGTTCATGTTCTTATCGACACATTGTTACCATAGTTACTTGTGCGTGAGCTTATGACACAAACTGATTACGTTTTTCGTCAAGGAAGAGAAACATTCAGCAACATGTCGACTCTTTAATACCATGGTGTTAATGACCACAGCTTCATTTGTCTGCTTAGTGGTGAAAGTTCGTAGCTTTGTGACGAAATGCGGAAGGGGAGACTATCATTGTCACGTTGTGCATTCTGTTCAATTTATACTAATTATGTAAATAAAACCATTACTGAATATATTAATGAAAAGACGACTGATCGACGGTTTTGTAATAATTTCCGCTTTCAACTGAAGGAGTGAGAGAGGGTAAGAGACAGGATCGATGAGAAAGAGAAGAAATTGGAGAGAGAGGGAGGGAGTGTGAGATAGAGAGAGAGATGGGGAGGGAGGGAGTGTGAGATAGAGAGAGAGAGAAAGAGAGAGGGAGGGAGTGTGAAATAGAGAGAGAGGGAGGGAGAGAGAGAGAGAGAGAAAGAGAGAGGGAGGGAGTGTGAAATAGAGAGAGAGGGAGGGAGATAGAGAGAGAGAGAGAGAGGGAGGAAGAAAGTGTGAGATAGAGAGAGAGAGAGAGAGAGGGAGGGAGGAAGTGTGAGATAGAGCGAGAGAGAGAAAGAGAGAGGGAGGGAGTGAGGAAGTGTGAGATAGAGAGAGAGATAGAGAGAGAGAGAGGGAGGGAGTGTGAAATAGAGAGAGAGAGAAAGAGGGAGGGAGGGAGGAAGTGTGAAATAGAGAGAGAGAGGGAGGGAGGGAGGGAGTGTGAGATAGAGAGAGAGAGAGGGAGGAAGTGTGAGATAGAGAGAGAGAGAGAGAGAGAGAGAGAGGGAGGGAAGGAGGAAGTGTGAGATAGAGAGAGAGAGAGAGGGGGAGGGAGTGTGAGATAGAGAGAGAGAAAGAGAGAGGGAGGGAGGGAGGAAGTGTGAGATAGAGAGAGAAAGAGAGAGAGAGAGAGAGAGGGAGAGAGGGAGGGAGTGTGAGATAGAGAGAGAGAGAGAGGGAGGGAGTGTGAGATAGAGAGAGAGAAAGAGAGAGGGAGGGAGGGAGGAAGTGTGAGATAGAGAGAGAGAGAGAGAGAGAGAGAGAGAAAGAGAGAGGGAGAGAGGGAGGGAGTGTGAGATAGAGAGAGAGAAAGAGAGAGGGAGGGAGGGAGGAAGTGTGAGATAGAGAGAGAGAGAGAGAGAGAGAGAGAAAGAGAGAGGGAGAGAGGGAGGGAGTGTGAGATAGAGAGAGAGAGAAAGAGAGAGGGAGGGAGGAAGTGTGAAATAGAGAGAGAGGGAGGGAGGGAGTGTGAGATAGAGAGAGAGAGAGAGAGAGGGAGGGAGGAAGTGTGAGATAGAGAGAGAAAGAGAGAGGGAGGGAGAGAGGGAGGGAGTGTGAGATAGAGAGATTGAGAGAGGGGGAGGGAGGGAGTGTGAGAGAGAGAGAGAGAGAGAGAGAGAGAGAGAGAGGGAGGGAGGAAGTGTGAGATAGAGAGAGAAAGAGAGAGGGAGGGAGAGAGGGAGGGAGTGTGAGATAGAGAGAGAGATTGAGAGAGAGGGAGGAAGTGTGAAATAGAGAGAGAGGGAGGGAGAGAGGAAGTGTGAGATAGAGAGAGAGAGAGAGAGAGGGGGAGGGAGGGAGTGTGAGAGAGAGAGAGAGAGAGAGAGAGAGAGAGAGAGAGAAAGAGAGGGAAAGTGTGTATGGGGAACATTGCAGGGAGGGGTCTGGCAAGATCTTACAATATCATTCTTCAATTTTCATTATTTGATTTGAGCTTAAAACCCAAGCCTCTGATGCAAACTACAACGGAATGTTTGTTTCATGCACTATTATGCTTACCTCACTGTTAAATTTCGGATAATTTACAAACTTGATTGTGATTCTTGTTGTTTATGCAATTTTTTTAATAAATCCGTTTCTGTCTGTAGAAGCGAAACACTACCTGTAATTCAATGTGCAAATTGATAAATCACTCGCCACGCAATGTATATTAGATTTATTTTGATTATTTTACAAGTATAATATTTAGCTCAGGTTCCAGGCTGTGTTTCTTACTGACGCACGTATGCCAAAAGAGCTGGATCTGGATACGTATGTTTCATCTTTGTTCCAGTCTTCCCTCATGGGATGGACAGAGCACAAAATAAAGGGGGTTACTGTTCAATATTCCGAAGATTCGTTACTCCGAAGGTTCGTTACTCCGAAGGTTCGTTTAATATTCCGAAGGCTCGTAATTCCGTAACACATAAATTGCCTATACCTCGATGCTCGTTAGTAAAAAAAAAGGTTCCTTAATCTGAGCAATGGTGGCGTTATTCCGAAGGTTCATTAATCCGAAAACGAATTAGGGTTCGTTACTCCGAGGGTTTGTTAATCCAAAATACGAAATAAGGTTTGCTTTTCCGAAGGTTCGTTATTCCGAAAACGAAATAAGGTTAAAAAAAAATAATAATGATCTTCCGGAGTAACAAATCTTTGGAATAACGAGCCTTATTTTGTTTTCGGCCTAATAAACCTTCGGAATAGCGAACCTTCGGAATAACGAGTGCTTCCCGTAAAGGGTGCCTAGTCTGTGTATTGATACCTTATTCTGCTTAACATGCATCCACACACTCCACAGCATAGGACAGGGGTTGATATTCGTTGTAAAGCAACTGGTATGACAAGAAACATCTAGAAAGAAGCGAGACCCGACTCCCTGCACGGTTCACGCTGACAACTTTAAAGGGAAAATCCACCCTAAGCCTACATTGGTTTTGATTATAGCAGAACAATGCAAGCTACATAAATGTATGAGGGAAGGTTTGACGAAATTCCCTCAAAGGATAAGAAAGTCATGACTTCTTTCAAAGTTTAAATGTGTGACGTCACTTGTGAGCTGCCTTCCATATGTTGTGTGTTGAAAAAATCCATCAATTGTCCTCTTTCTAGGTTTTAATGAAGGATCAATGTTTTGTGTGTAAAAACATGTTGAATGGCATATACACAGGTAAAATGCGAGTTGTAATTTTCAAATAAACAATACACAATAGCAGGGTACCTCGCAAGTGATGTCACAATATCAAGAACGTGCACATTCATAATTTTGCTATCCTTTGACAAGCTTTGTCAAACTTTCACTTATTCTATTTCTTTCATGTTTCTGCTTTCATTTTAAACTGACTTCACTTAAGGGTGGACTTTCCCTCTCAGAAAATAGTCGTACACAAAGACATATTGTATTTCCTGTTCATTGAACAAATGCAATTTAATGTCAAACCTTTTATACGAAAAAAAAAAGATCACTTTATTTTCATCAGCAACATGCCAGAGCATAGTACATGTACATAATATACCACATGAATCAAGTAGAATAAGAGACCAGTCTAGAGCCACAGAGAAATACTTTCATGTTTCAATTCAACCAGAGGGTCACCAATCTAACCAGAGGGTCAGAGAAGTAGCTTTCAATGGGTACACATTGAACAATCTAACCAGAAGGTCAGAGAAGTAGCTTTCAATGGGTACACATTGACCAATCCGACCAGAAGGTCAGAGAAGTAGCTTGCAATGGGTACACATTGAACAATCTAACCAGAAGGTCAGAGAAGTAGCTTTCACTGGGTACACATTGACCAATGTAACCAGAGGGTCAGAGAAGTAGCTTTCAATGGGTACACATTGACCAATGTAACCAGAGGGTCAGAGAAGTAGCTTTCAATAGGTACACATTGACCAATCCAACCAGAAGGTCAGAGAAGTAGCTTTCAATGGATACACATTGAACAATGTAACCAGAAGGTCAGAGAAGTAGCTTTCAATGGGTACACATTGACCAATCCAACCAGAAGGTCAGAGAAGTAGCTTTCAATGGGTACACATTGACCAATGTAACCAGAAGGTCAGAGAAGTAGCTTTCAATGGGTACACATTGACCAATCCAACCAGAAGGTCAGAGAAGTAGCTTTCAATGGGTACACATTGACCAATGTAACCAGAGGGTCAGAGAAGTAGCTTTAAATGGGTACACATTGACTAATGTAACCAGAGGGTCGGAGAAGTAGCTTTCAATGGGTACACATTGACCAATGTAACCAGAGGGTCGGAGAAGTAGCTTTCAATGGGTAAATATTATCTATATCTGTGAGTTCCAATCTGGTTTCCTCCCATTTCCACTATTAGGCCAATTTCTCGTTGATGACAATGATAAAAGAAAATACTGTGTAAGAAATCACTTGAAATAATAAAACTGAAAACTGCCTTTGGGCAGAATTATACTCATTTCAAGTAAGTATGGACGAGTCTTCCATAACCTCGTGGTTCCTCTTGCTTTGAGACCAGAGACTATAATAGGTAGAAGCACACTGCACGGCTTTTCACACTGCACAGTAATGGTTGAGTGATACTTTGAGCATTGCAATATGGTATACAAATGGTCCCTCGAAACAGGGTGGTTGAAACACGAGCAGGGATAGTTTGGCACACTTCATGCAAAGGTTCAGGAGGAGAATTCATTAAAGTTGAGTCTTTTCAATGAATACAATATTTAAAAAGTTCCCTCTTATACCATGACATACAATTGAAATTTTAACTCTGTAATAGCCCTGCATGTATTCTGATTCACTGTGAGTTTCATAAAATATGACAAGTACTTGGTACTGCGTCATTTCATTCATCTCCACTTAATCGATTTCCATGCATAAATATAATCCAAACCTATTAGACTAGCTTTGGTGTAACAGTAACGTATTGTCTAAAATGCCTGAATGTGCTAACTATGTATACATATAGGTGCAATGCCACTTGAGCACTTCAAACATTTACTACTGTTCTCTATCATATTATACTTGTCCATTTTGTCTCTAAATGTCACATACTATCTTCTCTGATCATTCTGTTTTTGCCAAAAGCAAACTGTCCATTCCAGTGGACCGGCCCCGTTAACTCAACATAATTCAACTTTTAACACATTAAGTTTATACACTGCAGTGCATCATAAATATGTCTTTGTAAAACAAGCTTGAAGGAGACAACATCTACATCTACATCTAGAATGAAAAACCTGCTTTGCCATGACATGATCACCACCTAGACCATGTATGTGGCCTATTGCCATGAAAACAAGCTCAGACATTTGTGGATTTTGTTGCAAATTTCTCTACATTATTTACATAGTCGACTTTTAAAGTCACATCACTATTCAAAGGGGGGAGGGGTATAGAAAATGTAAGATGACGTCATGCAACATATATATTGAGCTTTGCTATGATCACACATCTGATGGAGAAATTCAATGTCCCTCAGCCCCAGTCAGTTTGCTTTCTACCAATAGGGGAAGGTAAAATACTCAAAGAACTGTTCAAATCGATGAACACAGGTTTCTTCACACATATAACAGTGATTTCATACACGTTTCAGCATGACAGATCGCATATAAGCATTCAAAAGTTGGCCTAAGAAACCATGATAATCACTTTACAATGGATGCCATTTACATATGAATCTATGATTCTACACAGAACTGATCAAAACAATTTAGGGTGGAATCTGGGTGGTGAGTCAAGCTATTACACACAGAGCAGTACAGAAACAATTTCACCTCAAACATAAAGATGTCTCGTCTATATACAACATGGTCACACACAAACAATGGGAGGGTATACTGAAATGACTATATCTACACAAAGATTCCCCCACTGTGAAAGAAATAGAACTTGAGCTCAACAGAATACAATCTCCCTGCAATGTAACCTGTACAGAGAGACCACCTGTCTATAAAGGCCACTCTTTTCACTTTAATACATCCGCATCTAAAGTGGCCTTGACATACTGATACACCTGTCTATAAAGGCCACTTTTCTCACTTCAATATACCTGCATCTAAAGTGGCCTTGATGTACTGATACACCTCTCTGTAAAGGCCACTCAATCGAAGAGTCATTTATTTGAAATCATCATTGAAATGACGATCTTTTAGGAGCTGTATGTTGCTTATGTTTGGATATTTTAATCTGTTGCATTTGATTTCTTATAAATAGATGGTGTCACCGTGGAAGGTCCATGGTGCCACCGTGCATTAAGATCCCATGTCTGTGAACGAGGTTGACACTACAGACCACCTTATACTTGTCCACAAGTATGTCTCGTTCAACTTGTTTCTTGCAGAGTCAATTCTCTCAGCTTTATTTAGCTTACAACCGTATTTATATACTTGCTGATTACGTTACAGTGCTGCCGTGCGTTTTCTATGACCGCGATATCAGCTAATATTAGCATGATGACGAAATGATGTCAAATGTTAAAATGTATGTCGCAATATCATACAAGGTTCTGGATGGTACGATCGAGGTTTCACAGGAAGTATCGCGCAACAAAGACAAAAAAGAATGTTATGAACTGTATTTTCTTGTAAAATGGCAGGGGAATCGTTTTTGTCTACGAAGTCGGCTTAAATTAACGGTTACAAGTACATGTAACTGCTAATAAACAGGAATCGCGTTTTCATACAGGCCATACTGTTTATTTACGAATTGTTCCCATAGTTCCATTTTCAGCAACGAGAATTTTCCTGTCAAAAAACAACAAATTCCTTAATTAAACAACATAAAACAAATAATACTGTTGATCAACATGTTTCTCGTATATCAATGGCTTTCCTTGTTCACTAACAGGAAGTTCTCGTATCGTTGTGGACACTGTAAAACTAACTGTAAATTTACAGTTTTAGTTTGACTTGTAACATTACAAGTTTGGGTTGTTTTTCCATTATTACGGCATTTTTCTTGTAAAATGACACGGAAATCGTTTTTTTTTTTAGGAAGTCGGCTTGAATTAACGATTACCAGCTCGTGTAACTGTTGATAAACAGGAATCGTGTATTCATACAGGCCATCCTGTTTATTTACGAATTGTTCCCATAGTTCCATTTTCAGCAACGATAATTTTTCTGTCAAAAAGCAACAAATTTCATAATTAATCTACAGAAAACAAATATTACTGTTGATCAACATGTTTCTCGTATATCAATGGGCTTCCTTGTTCACTAACAGGAAGCTCTCGTATAGTTCTGCACACTGTAAAAAATAAATGTAAATTAACAATCTCTTTTTGACTTGTAAAATTACAAGTTTTGGTTGTTTTTCCATTATTACGGTATTTTTCTTGTAAAATGGCAAGGAAATTGTGTTTTTCTATACACTGTAAAAAATAACTGCAAAACTACAGGATCTTTTGCCCGTGAAATTACAAGATACTGCCGTTGCATTAAATTTACTGTTTTTTCCATGTAAAATGACAGTAAGTTTGTTTCTCTACAGGAAGTCAGCATATGTTCTGGTATTTTAACGAGCTACTTTGTTAAATTACAAATTGTTACGTCATTTTCATTTTCAATGAATATTCATTAGCATAATTCTGTTAGCAAGGGATTTAGAAAATAACAATTATCAATGAAATTGATCGCTATTTTATAGAATATTACAATTGTGAATGTAATGGCATATTAATTGAAAATATTTAATCTATAAAGGATCGCTAATTGAATTGAAAGAACTATCAAAATGTTCATTTATCTGTCTAATTAGTGCATCTTTCCGCAAGTACTAACCATAACGAAAGTATGTTTAAATAGGATGCCCTATATAAGAATGTCCAAGCAAGCTAATGATAGTTAGTGATAATAGGTGTAGGTTAGATTAGGCTTATTGTTAGATTAGGAGTAGGCTAGGATTAGGACTAGGCTATTCAAGTATGTATTAAGTAATTAATAGGATTTAATTAAACGGGCATTCCCATTAAAAAGCGGAAATATTTTTTACAGTGATAGGAAGTCGACTTGAATTAACGGTTACCTTAACAAAGTCAATGTCAAAGAACAGGAATTCCATTAATTTAACAACATTTTATTACATGATAAATACAGGAAAGGACTGTCAATTTACAGAGCACTTATTAACGGGAACCTGTATTTTAATGAGGCTGTATAAAAACGGGAATGCGACACTGTTAAATAACAAGTCGGTCAATAACGGGAACCTGTATTTTAATGAGGCTGTATAATAACGGGAATGCGAAACTGTTCAATAACAAGGTGGTCAATAACGGGAACCTGTAAATTTACACTGACTGTAAAAACACTGTATGAGGATTTAAAAAAACGGGCGTTCCTGGCGTCCCGGACTGCCAGGAAATTTCCCGTAAAAAAACGGTAATATTTTTTACAGTGCATGTTTATAAAGAGCGTTATCATGTATGTTGTATCATTCCATACTGAATCCACAGCAAATGGTCGATGCTATCGTATCAGCTGTCTTCTAGTAGTTTGACTTTGGCATCAGAGCTCGGATTCTTTTATCTAAGACTAGAACTTTTTTTTTGTTCAAATTACATTGTAGAGCAAACGTCTCAGCACCTGTGCTTAAATCTCTGCGTGGTACACGAAAGCTCAAGTTTGAAGTCGGACGAACTTTTGTAAAGTAGCTGATCAAGGTAAGATGGCCTTCTTTTAAACCAATCCTTCGTTTTACTTTGACCATGATGACGACGCTGAACACATTTCTCTTTCCGTGAGAGAGAAAGGGGTGGGTGGGGCCAGTAACACAGTTGGAAAAAGAGAAAGGATGAGAAGAGAAGAGAAGAGAAAGAGAGAGAGAGAGAGAGTGGAAGGATGCAGAGAGTTCTCTTTTCTGCTTTTCCTTTGTCTCTGTCTCTGTATGTCTGTCTGTCTGTCTTTCTTTCATCCATTTTCTCTCTCTCCCTCTCTACCCCCCCCCCCCCCCTCTCTCTCTCCGTCTCGCCCTATTCCTCATCTCCGTCTTAAATTAGAAGGTGATCTGTCGGTTACGACAGATCACCTTCTACATTGTTCTAATTTCGCTAGAATTTTCTTTCTTACTTTTATTCCATGCCCCCCACTTTTTTGTGGCATCTATATCTCAACAATGCACCTGTCATGTTTCACCAAATTTTAATCATGTATAGGTATGTTTGTGAACATGTTCCCGCAACATTTCCAAGGTCATTTTATAATCGTGACGTCATCTACGAGCAATTTAATCAAAACCAATTATTTGATATATCTCTTGAACTAATAATTTATATGTTATGAAATTTGACATGCATGAAGTTAACGACGTGACAATTAATTTCAATAAATGAAAACGCGCGCGTACGCGTACTTTAGCGCAATAACGCGCGCGCAAATTTTAAAAATGCTCTAAATCAACTAAAAATTGTTTTGCATATGTTTCAGGCCATTTCTAGCATTTCAAAAATTTCCGCGCGTTAGCGCGTTTTTCCGTGCGTTACGCGTACACAGCCTCAAAATTCCGTTGTTTTTTTTTTTTTTTACTAATTTTATGTTTTTGACACTACTAACATCACATCCTGCAATTATTGAGCCATTTCCATGCATTAACATGGTCGTGCGGGTACGTTAAAGTTGAAAGTCTGCGCGTGCGTGAATACGATTTTTTGTGCAAATATTGCAAAAAACGTGACTGTCTTCAAGCGGCCATAGCTCCTCAGAATGGCTGATGACCCCCATTTTTTTTAATATTCGGAAAGAGTATGAAATATAGATGTGATTTTATTTGTCATTTTACTGTTATATACATCGCGACGTCATCAAATTGCCATATGAATCAAAAAATGAATTTTCATGTATGACGTCCGATCTTTTTTCACTCGCTTTTCCGTATCTCAGTAATTCTTGATCATTTTTCTCCCAAGTTTCAGTATGTTGTGCCTAAGACATTGTTCTGTGGTAGGGTTGCCTTCATTTTTCATTTTTAACACGTCTTCAAGGTGTAAATTTGATTATAGGCATTAATATCAAAAGCGAACGTATGTACGTGTAATGTCAATGGGAGAGTCATTTATTTGAAATCATAATTGACATGACGATCTTTTAGGAGCTGTATGTTGCTTATGTTTTGACATTTTAATCTGTAATTTAGTATGTTGTAGCTGAGTATTCTAGCTTTTTGGGTCTTTGTCTCCGTTTATCAATCAGATGTCGGGATCATGGCCGAATTTCAGCTTCAATATCGACTTGTATAAATCATTCTAGACCCAGTTGTGTTTGCACGTGTTAAGTGAATGGGAAGATTTGTGGCTCAATGTGTAAGGCGCTGTTTTAAGAACGCGAGGCCCCCGGCTCGAATCGTGGTGTGGGAAGAGTCAATTTTTCTATTCCTTTTGCAATGTTTACTTTGCCACCTTCTTCTGTTCTATCCATCACTTTGTCATTCTCTTTGATATTTTCTTTCCCTTTTTTCCCTCTCATCCCTTTATCTTACATGACTATTAATTACATGTTGTCTACATTATATTTGAACACTTAGGCAAATCTTTGCAATGTTAGTATGTTGTAGGTGTGCTATGAGATTTCGTTCGCGTTGCCTTTGATTTCTTATGAATAGATAGTGTCACCGTGGAAGGTCCATGGTGTCACCGTGCATTACCATCCCATGTCTGTGAACGAAATTGACAATACAGACCACCTTATACTTGTCCACAAGTATGTCTCGTTCAACTTGTTTCTTGCAGAGTCAATTCTCTCAGCTTTATGTAGCTCACAACCGTACTCATATACTTGCTGATTACGTTACAGTGCTGCCGTGCGTTTTCTATGACCGCGATATCAGCTAACATGAACATGATGACGAAATGATGTCAAATGTTAAAATGTATGTCGCAATATCATACAAGGTCCTGGATGGTACGATCGAGGTTTCACCGGAAGTATCGCGCAACAAAGACAGAAAAAAATGTTATGAACTGTGGTCTCCTGCACAGGAAGAAAAGCAGCACAACAGTAGCTGAGTCATACACGCGAGCCAAAACGAAACCATTTACCATGTTTATAAAGAGCGTTATCATGTATGTTGTATCATTCCATACTGAATGCACAGCAAATGGTCGACGCTATCGTATCAGCTGTTTTCTAGTAGGTTGACTTTGGCATCAGAGTTCGGATTCTTTTATCTAAGACTAGAACTTACATAAGCTTTGTGATAACATAAGCCTTATACAATGTAGGAGACAGTAGATTTAATATTTTGCCCAGGCGGAAATTGCATTCTTTTCTTCTTATTTTTTCAAATTGCATTGTAGAGCAAACGTCTCAGCACCTGTGCTTAAATCTCTGCGTGGTACACGAAAGATCAAGTTTGAAGTCGGACGAACTTTTGTAAAGTAGCTGATCAAGGTAAGATGGCTTTCGTTTAAACCAATCCTTCGTTTTACTTTGACCATGATGACGACGCTAGACACATTTCTCTTTCCGTGAGAGAGAAAGGGGTGGGTGGGGCCAGTAAAACAGTTGAAAAAAGAGAAAGGATGAGAAGAGAAGTGAAGAGAGAGAGAGAGAGAGAGAAAGAGAAGGAGAAAGAGAGACAGAGAGAGAGAGAGAGAGTGGAAGGATGCAGAGAGTTCTCTTTTTTCTGTTTTTCCTTTGTCTCTGTCTCTGTATGTCTGTCTGTCCGTCTGTCTCTCATCCATTCTCTCTCTCTCCCTCTCTATCCCCCCCCCCCTCTCTCTCTACGTCTCGCCCTATTCCTCATCTCCGCCTTTCTTTATTAGGTGATCTGTCGTAACCGAATAAGACGGTTAGTCATTTTTTTTTAGTAAACAATTCAAATATATGTTAAATGGCTAGTCAAAGTCAAATAGCCGCTTCTAAAAGTGTGAATGTTAAGATGCTAGACTCATATCAATGACGACTAAATTATTTTTAAGTGTTAACAGTAACAGTCAGGCACAAGAGCACCGTTGCTATGGCAACACCATTGTGCCCAAAATCCTGAAATTACAGAAATGTAAGAAATTGTACGGAAGATGTTGATCATCGTGGTAGTAGTATCGCCAGAGTAGTAATCTGTTGTCTCACGAAAAGGCAAACTGGAGATTGCGACGTTTCGACCGCTACTGCTAGTCTCCGTCAGGCAATGTGGACAATAGTCGCTGCGCGCGTCTTTTATAGCGTAAGCTGCGTTCCGAAGGTGCCGGAACCGCCGCGCTGCGATTGGTCGGCGCACTCGACCAATCACTAGCCGCGGACGATGCGACGTCCGGGCGGGTAGCGGACGTCGGGGAAAGCCCCTCGGTTGGCGGCGGCGTCGCGGGCGGGCGAACACTGGCGGTAGCTGCACAATTGCTACAGTGGTTAGAAGCGGGCGTCGGAAGGCGGTCAAGCGGAGAGTTACGGGTGGTCGCGGGTGGCGCATTGCGGCGGATGGTCGGAAGCCATTCCTCGGGGATCTCAATGCCGTTATCCCTATTGATGTTATTCGGATGTAAGCGGATTTGGATAGCCTCTTTAACACGCCGTGTGTACCAGTGCTTATCCCGCGCTATGCAGCTTCCCGCGTCCCAATTAGGAGGGTGATCTGCATTCCAAGCATGCTCTGCGACTGCCGAACTATCTATGCGTCGATGCTTGACATCTCTGCGGTGCTCTACCATTTTTTCGCTGACGGGTCTACCCGTTTCCCCGATGTACACCTTGTCACAAGTCCCGCATGGAATCTTGTAGACAACGCCATCGAGTCTGTCGGGTATCGCGGGGTCCTTAGGGCGCACTAGCTGCTTACGAATGGTAGTATCGGACTTGAAAACGGCGCGTATGCTATGCTTCTCTAAACGTCGGCGAAGCTAGCGGGAAATCGAATCGACAAACGGTAGAACAACGGTAGACTTGTACTGCATAATCTCTTTGTTGGTAGAGTTCTTCCTCTTAGTCACGCGGTTGAGGAAAAAGCGCGGGTAACCATTGGAAACTAGAGCGGAAGCAATGCGTTGTTTCTCAATGGAAGTGCAGTGCGGCTTAGAAACAATGCGCGATGCCCTGTCATAAAGGCATTTAACGACCCCGCGTTTGACGGATTGGGGATGATGCGAATCGTAAGCTAGGTATTGTCGCGGTGCACCAGTGTATCGAGAAAGGCGATGCGGCTATTGTCTTCCGTCTCAGATTACTACTCTAGCGATGTAAGAAATTGCCATATATTTCATATATGGTGACATAAAAACACAAACTTAGTGTTTTGGTATACATTTATCGAGGTGCTCAGTTGATTCTGATTGTAATTTAAGTCATAAGAAATCACGATTATGCCTAAAAATGGAAGTTGCCATGGAAACGATATGAACCGAAAAGGCAATTTTGTTAGAAAACCATTCAAATATATGTGAAGGCACAGCAAAAAACCTAATCTGAGTTTATAGTTTTATAAATATTTAGATGCCAGAATAGTAACAATCAAGATTGAGTCATTTCTAAGTGATAGCTGTCACACATAAAATGGCTGTTGCTATGAAAACACGATAGATTAAAAAAATATTGAACTTAAGTTAAGCTTAAGTCAAGCTCTATGGGGGAGGGGGAACATAAATTACAAGTTTCAGGCTACCACCTATGCTCTATTGATGTCACTGTCCAACAAACCAAAAACCATTAGATAGAAGGTCAGCATAATTATCCATTACACCACAAAATTACCAAAAATGGACACAAACGGAAATACAGTCAGAAGGTCCGGTAGATGCATGTATGTTGCATGTTCAGAATGAGGATGTAAAGCATAAGATAAGATATCTGATACAGTTAGATATTACAATGTGGTTTTACAGATGTGCAGGAAGAGTCTTTGGATAGTGACAGTGATGCAGATGACAATTAAAGTGTACTTGTAAGGGAATTTGTTTTTACATTAAGCAACAATATTTGTCATGACCTGGACCATAATTGTCAAAAAATCTTGAAGGCTTTCATCTAGAAAGCTTGAAATTCACATTGTCATGCCAACAACCAAGTACTTCACACTGATTTCAGAACACTGTGACATGTGATGACATTAAATGACTTGGATTTTTATTTTAGTCACCTAATATATGGAACTAAGCACTTTCATAGAGTTTTGACAGGGTAAAATTACAAATATGTCATTTTATAAAATTCGATTAATTGATTGATTAGTTGTCATGACAATCGCTTCACACTAACATCAACTATAGGTTTGAGAGGAAACATGCACATTATGATATCTTATGGTTTATTAGAAAGAAAACAAAAGGATTAAAGAGTGAACCGGGAGAGAGATAGGATTTTGATGTGTACCTCGTATGTGCTTTGCACTTCTACTTCATATATTATATCATGCTGTTGTCATGGCAACTATCCAATTAGAAATGACCATAAACACCTAACAATACCATAATATTGATTTCCATCATTTAAAAACCTAAGCCATCATAATACCAGAAACTGATGGTAAGTTTTCTTCTCCCTATTTGTATAATATATTGAATATGTTCATTGAAATAACCTTCTCTGTAACTTTACCATAGCAATGACCATATTTTGACCGGGAACTTGACCTTAAATTACCAATATTCTAATGAAAATCAACTGGGTTCCTTGCAAAATGTATATTTAGACAATAATCATTTTTTTTATGCTACCATATGGCAAATATAAGGCACTTTCTTATATTCCTGTAATTAAGTATTTGGGCACCACGGTGTTGTCATAGCAACATTCGCTAATATGCGTGACAGTTATTAATTTAGGAATGACTAAATCTTGATTGTTGCTATTGTGGTATCTAGATATTCATGAAACTATGAACTAGAATTAGGTTTTTTGCTACTTATTTACATATATCTGAATGTTTTTTTCTAAAACAAAATGCCTTTTTTGTATATTGTTTCCATGACAACAACTATTTCTTGGTATGATCATGACCTTACATGACTTAAATTCTGATCAGAATCAACTGGGCATAGCAACAGTCATTCTATGCGTGACAGTTATCACTTAAAAATGACTCAGTCTTGAGTGCTACTATTCTAGAATCTAAATATTTATCAAACTATAAACTAGGATGATTTATTTTCTGTGTGTTAACATATATTTAATGGTTTTCTAACAAAATTGTTTTTTGGGGTTCACATCGTTTCCATGGCAGCTTCCATTTTTAGTCATGATCGTGATCTCTAACGACTTAAATTACAATCGGAATCAACTGGGCACCTTGATCAATGTATTCGCAGACACTTATTTTGTGTTTTCATGTCACCATGTCAGATATATATGGTAATTTCTTATACTTTGGTAATTTTAATATGATTTTTAACACTTGGTTCCTTTTTGTCTCGCCTGAACAAAGTTCGGCAGAGACATAGTAATCACTTTTCCTGTTAGTCTGTTGGTCTGTTACAAACATTTTAAAGTTTTTGTTTAACTTGCTTTCATTTCTTTTTTTCTGCATCAATTGTGATCAACCTTGGTACAAATGATCCTTGGGTAATACCACATGTGTCTTCATGAGGATGATGTGGTCAATGGTCATCTAGGGGTCAAAAGGTCAAATGATATGAGGCCGTGTTCATCATTTTTCTCAAAGTTTTCGTTTGACTTGCTCTCATTTCTTTATTTCTGCATCAATTGTGATCACACTTGGTACAAATGATCCTTGGTTAATACCACATGAGTCTTCATTAAGATAATGTGGTCATAGGTTATCTAGGGGTCAAAATATCAAATGATATTAGACCATGTCCATCATTTTTTAAAGTATGTTATTAACTAAAAGACGTTTCTTTACTTCAGGTCGGATCAAACTTGACACAGATGTGCCGGGGCTTGTTCTTAAAGTTTTGGTTTAACTTGCTCTTAGGTTTTTTTTTTTGCATTAATTATGTTCATACTTGGTCCAAATGATCCTTGGGTAATACCGCATGTGTGTTGATGAGGGTGATGAGGTCAAAGGTCATCTAGGCACCATTTTAAATATTTGAAAAAAAACTTAGCATTGTTTATTGATTGCGAAATCAGGCGAGACTCGTGGTTCGCGAACCACCTTTATCAATTTATTTCTTTTTTCTCTTCCATTTGCTCCGGGACTTTGCAATTTCTTAAACTCAGTTCAAACATGTTAAGTACAACAGTATGTACAAAGAACAAGTCACAT
Source organism: Arbacia lixula (assembly GCA_963669155.1). Lineage (NCBI taxonomy): Eukaryota > Metazoa > Echinodermata > Echinoidea > Arbacioida > Arbaciidae > Arbacia > Arbacia lixula. The sequence continues at coordinate 21,397,752 of OZ022592.1, forward strand.
ATTCCAGGTTCAATGATGTAGAGCAAGATGTATAGGTGTTCGCTGGGTGAAGGTCTCAAATCATCTCCCTTCCCTAAAAATTTCCCCTCGAGCCACATGAGAAACAACAGGATTCGGGGGTGTGGTCTAACTTATTGGGGTAACATTTGCATCTTGGATATGGGAGAAGCTAGGGGTGTTGCCTCTGCCTGGTGGCTTGACCAAGAGACAAAGAGAACGTTGTGGGAATTACTTGTATAGATGGAGATGCGTGGTCAATTTGTGGTTTGGGTGAGAGAGTGCTTAGAAGACTTATGATGTGGTCTGAGCAGGAGAGACGCAACAGAGATTGGTATGCATCATTGTCAATGTACCATTGAATTTCTGTGTGAAAGTTAACTATTCAATTTCTCTTATATCAAAAAAGATATCATTTGGGGGCAATGTTTAGCCATTTTTGGCAATGTCAGTTGATCTTTGGCCTATCAATTCTTTGACTTCCAATCTAAATTTAGTCATACAACCTTGTGTCAAGTTTGTTTGAAATGGGATTATTAAATTCAGTTATTTGGAAAGAAAGATTTTAGCAACTTTTTGCAAATATTTTAATAAAATTCATTCTTCCACGTTTCAGGAACTTTACCCCAAAATTTAATCAGTCTACCTCCATGCAATGATACATCATTGAATGTTTGGTTGGAATTGCATTTGGAGTTAGTGTGAAAACTATGGATTTGGGAACAATCTTTTATAGCCACTTTAAGCAAGGACATTGACATTAAGACCTCTGACATTTCAGTAATTATTGTACCAAATACTTCATCAGTCTACCTCCACGTCGTGATCCATCCTTGTACCATGTTTGGTTGAAATTGAATCATTGGATATGGATTTATTTGAAAAATATTGATTGGGGGGCAAGTTTCAGCCATTTTGGCAAAGTAAAATGACCTTATGACCTCTGACCTTTCAAGAATCAAATAACTAATATGTCATTATGGTTTGGGGATCTCAAGTGTCAGGTCACAGCCTCCCCCCCCCCCCCCTCTCCTGACTTGATATACTCGTTGAATCATCAAAGGCAACTAAAAACAGTGTCTCCAACACGTGAAAGATTATCATATAGGCCTAGTCCGAATGAGATTTTAAAATGGCGACGTGCAATCCGTTGATGTCAATATATATTGCTATGCACAGAAGCAAACATGTAATCTGGAAACTGATGATGTTTTTAATTGGCGAGTAAATCCTTGGACACGATGGACCAGTAAGGCGGCAGCATGAATATATCGTAATTATGTATATATCAATGAGGCAGTTCACACTGAAACTGTATGCAAAACTGTATAAACATAATCAGACCAGTAGGCTTATTTTATTAAATTATTTCAATATTGGCTGCAGAGTTACCTGCGATATCCTAGTTGAGCATTGGTTACATACCCCCCTCCCCCCCCCCCTACTACTCCCCTCCCTGCCCCCAACCACGTCTCCGTATACCAACAATTCTTGAGTACCCATCCCCCCGCCCCAATGCCCAGGTATACCAAGTGTACCTAAGTACCCCTTCCCCGCCCCCACGTCCACGTATACCAAATTTACATGAGTACCCCTCCCCACCTTCCTTTCCCCACATTCTCTTTTAAATGTATATTCCGTTTATTGAAACCACTTTCTATCTATTTTTACAAATGTAAAAGGTTGGATAAAATAATGATAAATAAAATAAGCATACCTATAATATCTAAAACAAAATAACGAAAATACAAACTGTTATCTATGTCAAATCACATCATAGTGGACTAAAATATAGCAAATCAAATGTTAATTTTGAGTTTGTTTATAGCATTTTAATTTGGTACCGGATAGAGTTCAATGGCGTATTGTTAAATCTGAAATAGATATTGAATTGAATTGAATCTGCAATATGATATTATTAAGCTACATATACTACAATAATGAATAGATATAAAAGTAGCTAGTTAACATGATGAAAGAAAGATAAGAGTACTTATAAATCATTTTACCGGTATACAAGGTGTACATTCGTGACACATAATTGGGAATTGAAAGATACTAGCTAATTTGGACTGCATTAAAGTGATACTTGAGAGGATTTTAAAAGAAGGTCATCTAAGAATCACACAATTTAAAATGTCATAGACCAAATATACGTAATGTTATAATACATGCTTCTATAGTCTTGAGTTCCTTACATATCCCCGTATACCAAATAGTCTTGAATACCCCTTCCCCCCTCTTCACAAATCTCCGTATACCAAATAGCCTTAAGTACCCCCCCCCCCCCTCACAAATCCCTGGATACCAAATAGTCTTGAGTACCCCCCCCCCCTCTTCACAAATCTCCGTATACCAAATAGTCTTGAGTACCCCCACCCCTCCTCACAAATCCTCGTATACCAAATAGTCTTGAGTACCCCCCCCCCTCACAAATCTCCGCATACCAAATAGCCTTGAGTACTCCCCCCCCCCTCACAAATCCCCGTATACCAAATAGTCTTGAGTACCCCTCCCCCCCCCCTCCTCACAAATCCCCGTATACCAAATAGCCTTGAGTACCCCTCCCCCCCCCCCCTCCTCACAAATTTCCGTATACCAAATAGTCTTGAGTACCCCCCCCCCCCTCACAAATCCCCGTATACCAAATAGCCTTGAGTACCCTCCCCCCTCACAAATCCCCGTATACCAAATAGTCTTGAGTACCCTCCACCCCCCCCCCCCCTCTTCACAAATTCCCGTATACCAAATAGTCTTGAGTACCCCTCCCCCCTCCTCACATATCCCCGTATACCAAATAGTCTTGAGTACCCCCCCCCCCTCCTCACAAATCCCCGTATACCAAATAGCCTTGAGTACCCCCCCCCCTCCTCACAAATCCCCGTATACCAAATAGCCTTGAGTACCCTCCCCCCTCACAAATCCCCGTATACCAAATAGTCTTAAATACCCCTCCCCCCCCCTCCCCACAAATCCCCGTATACCAAATAGTCTTGAGTACCCTCCCCCCTCCTCACAAATCCCCGTATACCAAATAGCCTTGAGTACCCTCCCCCCTCACAAATCCCCGTATACCAAATAGTCTTGAGTACCCCTCCCCCTCCCTCCTCACAAATCTCCGTATACCAAATAGTCTTGAGTACCCCCCCCCCCCTCCTCACAAATCCCCGTATACAAAATAGTCTTGAGTACCCCCTCCCCCTCCTCACAAATCCCCGTATACCAAATAGTCTTGAGTACCCCCCCCCCCCACATATCTCCGTATACCAAATAGTCTTGAGTACCCCCCCCCCCCTTCACAAATTCCCGTATACCAAATAGCCTTGAGCACCCTCCCCCCCCCCTCACAAGTCCCCGTATACCAAATAGTCTTGAGTACCCCCCCCCCCCCCACATATCCCCGTATATACAAAATAGTCTAGTCTAGGCAGCGCAGTGCTCGTGAGGGAGCGACCCAATCAGCATCGGTGCGATTTTGCACACGGCCCGAGCTAGTATACGGGTTGACACGTACGTACACACACGTAATATGTTTTGACGCCATACCACACTTGACTTGATTGAAAGATGGGGAGTAGTCTAACGTTACCTGTGCTCTGACTACATGTTGCTTTTCTCATCGTATTTTACATCGTATTCTATTTGTCTCCCGGCCACTAAATGTATGTCCTACGCGACGTTATAACTAACTTTTAAACAATTTACTGTCTGCATTGAACAAGGCACAGTTAGAACTTCGCAATCGGTAAGTAAAATCGAGAAACATTTGATTTGACGACTCATAGATTTACATCACTAACTTGAGATCCTATACAAATCGTCACATATGAACTTTAATAGCCTCATGTAGACTAGTCTAAGTCCGTAGAATCAGTCTCCAATATACGTTGAATGCGCTGAAAATGGATCTGGCATCCGGCATCTGACCTGTGAAAGCCTGAAGGCTTAATTTAGATAGTGTAGTCTAACCTATGTAGCATTGAAAACAAAATAAAGAATGCCCCCAAAGAAGACGTGTTTCCTTCCTAAATTTGATCTAGTAGTGTAGGCTTTCTAGATCATAGACTAGCCCCAGGATGGCTGAGCGGGAGCGACTGCGTGACCGGGCTGGTCGCAGTAAGATGCAGACTAAAAGTAAAACAGTCTGTCATACCAGCAACAACGTTAGACTACTATTTATTCGTTAAAAATAGGTCTTGATTTGTCCACATAACGTGGTGATGTCAACCTATACTAGATAGGCTAGGTCTATATAGATCTAGACTACACGTATACTAGAGTACCTATATAGTTGGAGCTTGTTACATAGATCTAGAGGTCTAGATCTACTTGCCTAGAGTCTAGCTATCTGCCCGTAACTATAACAAAATATGTAATTACATGTATCTAAAAAGTTAAGATTAAGACTAATTTACCCATAAACATTTAATAGAATTCCAAACACCTGCCCAGAAATTTTACTCGACTAGGTGTTGAAAAATTCTGAAAAATAATGTTTCGACTCAATCAATCTTGAATATATGCATTAGATTCTACAACCTAAATTCATTTGTTGACACTTTTGAAAATTAATACAGATGATATGTACTATGTAGGTCAACAACTCGAATCGAGCTCAAATTGACGCATCTTTAATTCAGGGGATGTCATTTTTTAGGAGCAGGTTTTTGAAACATCTCATCAATCACTTTTATCATGATAATCCCGTGAATATTTAATCATTTTTTTCAGATTTTTGACACATTTTGATCTTATTCAGAACAACAATCAATGGTCATTGTGCATCACGTGTCACGTTACCCACGTGTTTTTGTACTAGAAGCATCAAGCATAGCAGTAATGTTGATACTTCTCAGTTGCGAGTGCATACACAATGGTAATCGTTGTGTTCTGAATTGATCATCTGATACACACAAGCTCTTAGTTCAAAATTTGTGCAAATGTAAACATCTCATTTGATATCAAAATGATTTATGAATTAAGAGACTACTAATTGATGGAATGTCACGACATTTGCCCCTTAGAAATAACACACTTTGACTTTATGATGTGTCAATTTCAGGTATAGCGAAGTCCGGATATGATCCCGAGTAAATCCTGAGGAAAATGTTAAAATTGCAAGTGCCACACAAATAAGTTAAATTGTTTATTTAAGCTTTAACAATTGAGGTCTATTTACGGATACATGTGTCCTCTGCGAAATAACACATCACCAAATGATGTGATCGTACTTAGGCAAGAGGCCAGCATTGAACAATAAGTAAACCCTGACAAAGTTAGAATATACTTAATTTATGAGATCTAAACCTATATACATTGACCCTAAAAGCCCCAGAATGAATGGACCTTTGCATAATTCCCTCTAACATTTGGTCATTGGAATGACGCCATGATACATGTAACTCTAAGTTACTCTTGAGTGTAAATTTTGTTAGAAGTGTACTTTATTTTTAGTCTAACTTTACTTTAATCTGACGGTACTATAGGACTACCTGTTCATCGATCGCTGGTCCTCTCTATACATTATCCTTGTCACTTTACCTAATATAAAGATTCATACCGAAAGGACATGGGTGTCACCGTGTGTGCAGTTCCGCGTTTTACTGGCCCATAAAGTAGATCATTTTTAGACTAATGTTTATCTAGTCTACTCTTGAAATAGTTCACTGAAGTAGCAGATATTTCATATTCAGGAAGGCTAATCTACCAAACTTGCCAAAGTCTGTTTACTCATATCAAGATAAGAGTACTGCTTTTCGAGTTTCATACTGTGACCTCTTGATTAAAATCTACATTATCCCGTAATGGGGCATATAAATTCTACCCGGGCACAAGCATGACAAGTAGCACATGTGGTGGTCTGGCGATATATGTGTTTGTGTGTGTGTGTGTGTGTGTGTGTGTGTGTGTGTGTGTGTTGGAGGAGAGGGGTGGCTTCTTCTTCATCTTTGTTGTGTAATGTAGGCTCTCAAGTGATTTCTTTGCATCGTATACACATATTTATGTGTTACTTTAAAACGAAAGAAAAGACTAAGATCTGTAACTAAAATAGAAATTCAAAAACTTTAAAGATGAGTCATCTTGCAAATGTCGATAGTGAAATCTCTTACGTTACAATTTATTGGATTGAACAGGTGTACCTGCGTTAAGGGGCTTATTTACCTCTGCAAAACGGGACCTTTTTTTCATCTCGTAAAATTTGCTTGGGACCGGGTGGGGTTGAATTTTGTTTTATTACCTCAGAACAAAAACAAGAAACAAAATGATAATAGATCAATGTTCATACAATCCTGCCGACGAAATAGTGTAGGCCCTATCAAAGAAAATAATTTCTTACGACAGAGATCCGTTCATGTAGGGCTGGAGTATCGCCTTAAGGCCGAGAAAAAGGGCTACTAATTTTGTAATTTTTATTGTCTTATATCATGTTCGAGCTTTCCCCTTGAGTTCTTATTCCCCACATCTCTCTTTATGTGAACTTGCCCCCCCCCCCTATTCCTATTTCTTTTCTTGTATTTTCGTCACCGTGAACGTTGACCGATCTTCATCTGGTTTCCTCTCCCTCTCTACATCATACCCCCCCCCCCCCCAACACACCCTATAGCGGTCTGTCTCTTTCCTTTTCTGTTGCACTCTCTCGCCCTTGTGCTCCCTCTAGTCTCCCTTCACTCTTTCCTATTGTTCTCTTTCTTCCTCACATCCTCACGTGTTTCCTCACTCTCATAACCACTGCAATTAATTGCTATTATGCTTACATGAATTTTCTTTTCTTTCCATCTTACTCCATGCACAGACCGTCATCATGGCCACATCATTCCCCTCTGCACCAAACGATGGGCTCAGAAGCAGGTGGGGGCATGACCAGTCATGGTCATGTCTCAAACATTTCAAGCCCATCGAGTTTTATTGCCCAAGTCATAAGATCGCCCTTTGTCATTCATGCGCCCACAAGGAGCATCAGAAACCGTGCTCTTTTCATGACATAGAAGATAAAATTACGGAGTTGACGAAAGAACTGCAGGAGAGAAACGTGAACATCGAACAAGCGAAAGAAAATTTACGCAACTTCGATGCGAAATTGAAAGAATGCGAAGCCCACGCAGTAGAACACATGACGGCCGTGAAAGCGTCTTTACACACAAGTTTGGACGATGAGATGAAAAACATCGATATTAAGCAGCGTATGAAGGAGAGTGCCATCAACGAAAAGGCAGACGATGATATTCGAATTATCAATGAGAGAAGGGAAGAGCAAATCAAGCAAAGTGTGGAGGAAGCAGAGCAGCAACGGGCATCTCTTAGAGATCTCCGGGGCGAGCTGCTCGGAGACGTCGATCGTATCGCCACCAAACTGAGCCAATACACTGATCAACTAAAGGAAAAATCAACCGCCACATCGCACTACATCGAGGACAGCGAAGAACACATCCGCCTTCTTCAGAAGAGCAACAGGGAGCTTGTAAACTTCGCTGCCCTGGTGTTTGAGGTGCTGGACGAAACTCTACAAGGCATCGACATCGAGAAGGACGTCGCCTGTGCAGAGCGAGCAGTGCGAGCAGTGCACAAGGTTACGTGTAGCGTGAGCAATGTGAATGGTACCGTGCGTGGTAGGATTGACACGGGCGAGTGGGAACGCGTCCACACGATCAGTCCAGACCTGCGTGGATGGGTTAGAGGTTCAGTGTCTGATAATGAGATCGGTGTGCATGTGGGACGTTATGTTGATGGTAAGTATGTATTGAGAATCGTTGATGTAAACACACATCAAGAGACAGCACGTATCATTGCTGAAGAGGGATCCTACATTATGTCATGTGCTGCAGTCAGCAGTGAGCTGATCGTGTGTGGGAAGGAGAGGGAAGGCTGTAAAGGTGACCATCTGACCGGCTTGGTCAGTCTGTATGACAGACGAGGCCAGCCGGTCAGGGACATCACCATCCCTAGACATACTACACGTGACCATGCATGTGTGTATGTAGACGTGGACGGGGACGGGATGGTCGTCGCTGCAGAGAGGGAGCAACCACACATCTACGTGTTGAACCCGTCCGATGGGGCGATAGTCCGCTCCGTCACTCTACCGGATGAGTGGGAGGTGGACTGGGGTGGGATATCATCCCTGAAGGATTCATCAGGCGATGTGGTCGTGTGTACAGAGGAGGGTGTATATTCCATCGTGTCTCGATCTGGCGCTGTGAAGACAACAATACGCGATGACGCGTGGGGGTGTGCGCGATGCAGCGTTGACATGGTGACAGGCGCACTGTACGTCGCGTACTCTGATAAGACGCGTGGTGTGTACAGAGTGGATCGGTGTACGAGTGAAGGCGTCATCGCTGAGAGGGGCGTTGTAGAATATCCACGTAAAGGCATAGCGTGGTGTGGAGTCGCTATCACTCCTACAGGGAAGCTGGTCGTGAATGACGATGGAAGCAGAATCTTCATCTACAAACAATCCTTCAATCTCACTCAGCCCTAGCCAGGATGACGTAGTAAGCCGGTGACGTCACCGAATCACAATAACACATGAACACACGATTCAATACTCCGGTCGTTCTTTGCTGTCGACAGATTCCATGCCTGCTCTCGCAGTTCAGTGATCTTAAATTGTCATGAACTATTCAAGTAGTTTCTCGAAGCAGTGCATTGAACTTATATACAGTGTGTGGCCGTTATTTCTAAATGTTCTGTATTTGTTTCCAAAGGCTATGTCAGCTTGCCGCATTACATTAATGTACATAGTTTGAAAATTAGTTTTGTTTCCATATTGTATTTTAGCTAACCGATTTACTGATATTTTGTTCGGACGTTATACTTCCACTTACATACAAGTTCCTGTTCCTCTTTTACATTGGCGACAATAGAACCTTTCTCTCAGATTATAATGTGTTCTCGCTTGTCGATCGTCTCCCACCAAACGACCGAGTTGTTGAGAAGATCTCGGAATGTAGATTGTAACATAAACAAAGCTAATGATAACCACTAGATGGCGCTATTGCACGTGATATGAAGATCTTATCTGTCAGGAAGGGTGGATTTGAATGACTTAATGCAACTGCCATAAAACGAGTGAAATCATCGCGTTTGTCTAAAAAACAAAAAATATGTGGTATGTTGTTCGAAAACTCCGTGCTCTAAAATATCCTTAACGCTAACAGTAAGGAAATTTAGATGTAAATGGCGCAATATAAGAAGGGATTTGTATTGGCATCATTATTTAAATCTTCCTATTTTCTTTCTTTCCTTCGATCATGTATTCTCTCTCGAACTATATTTTTTTCAATTTCTCTCTCTCTTTCTCTCACACTGCCATTTTCGAACTCTTTCTTTCTAAGCATTCGATTTCTCCACGTGTTCGTTGTCTTATATGTACTTTCTTTAATCTCTCTGTCTTTCTCTCTCACTTCCTCTCCATCCTTCTCCTTTCACATGCCCCTTTTCCAAATATGTGTCTTTCTGTTTCTGGCATGCGTTTAACCTCCCCTCTCCCTGGCTCTATTTTATCTTATTTCTTCCATTTGAATAACCTAATTATCTTATATCGAGCAGCACTTTGTAAACTCGATGAGGTTTCAAGTCAAATATATAGAGTCAATCGGACGAAGTTCTCTGGGGGCAGTGACACGCCATAGTGCGTTTGTAACTTGCAAATTCGAATCCACTAACATCATCGAGTGTAGGTTTTTTTTTAAACATGGGTCTCGCTGGTGATCCCAACATTAAGACGTGAGAAGCTTAATGTTTTACATGTTATATATGAGAAAACCCACCAAGGACCCACTGTAAATATTGTGATTTTGAAGTTGTTTGTTTCACCCTGTGATATGAATTATCATACAACAAACTTTGTTCGGTAACGATGTTACTTTAACACACACGGGTCTAATCATCGTTTATTATCCATTTGATTTTAACTTGTCTAAGGTATAATCATTGAAAGAATCAGAACAATCAATACTTCAGTGCAGGTTCCCATTGTGTAGAGCCGTTTGTGTTTTAAATAGTCAGTTTTGATGTACATCCTGTATGTTTCATTTGCAAACTAAAACAAAAGTTGACATATAAAGAGTTTAGTGAGTTATCATGCACAAAATTATTTGTTCTTGGTTCTATATCATTTCACGTTAGTAAATATTAGGCGTACAAGTGGTTCATTCTTAATCCCTTGGATAAAGATGATGGTGATTGTATCAAAATAGTCGGCGCGCATACCCGTGCCTATGCTGGCAAACTGACTGTGTGCGTCGGAGGTTGAACACCATCGATTGTCAATATTCACTGTATGGCATTTCTCTTTAAAGAAGTATCGGCAGACAGGGTGGCTTATTTGCAAAAGTCATGAAGGATACATACTCTAACGATAACGTTTACGTTGATGAGATCTCACAGTCATAGCTTCAAGAACCTTTTCAGGAAAAAGTTATTATTGTTTATGTTTGAAACACGCAGTATCGTAGCAACTATAGTCTACATTCAAACACAGTATAGCAGCGGACATCGGCGCAGTGCTGCCACTCCACGCACTGTTCTGATGACCGCGGACAGTGTGAAGCGGAGAATGGCGATGTGTGCTGATTGCGGTCCCGTCCTCAAGGTTTCAAGAATCGCGGAGTTTTTGGACGAACACCTCGAAATTAAGCGATCGTTATATTCTAGGTCAAAGCCATTTCCAGCGTTATTACGGGAGGGGGGGGGGGGGTTCTCAAACAGTATCTCTTTGCATTTCCCGTGGTCCCGGCCCCCCCCCCCCCCCCCAAAAAAAAAAAAAAAAAAATAATAATAATAATAAAATAAATGAAATAAATAAAATTAAAGAAAATTAAAAAAATAAAAAATAAAAAATAAAAAAATAAATAAATAAACAAAATAAAATAAATAAATAAATGAATAAATAAAAAGAAAATAAAAATAAATAAAAATAAATAAAAAAATAAATAAAAAAAATAGAAAAAAGGGCTACTCTGCCTTTTAACGAAAGGACTGATTTTTTTTCTTTTTATCAATTTCTTTAGTAATGTGGGTAAATCTTAATTTTTTATTTCGTATGCTGTGCAATGTGTATTCAGCTGTCATCCATTATCTGCAGTAATAATGCATTTGTTGTATTTTGTGAACTATTATATTTTAAGATAATTTGTTTGCCTTTCTAATATAAATTAATTTAGTGATTATGTTCTTGAAATCCAGTATGTCATCCGAACAGGCATAACTGGTACAGTATCTCACATTGAATTCTTATTCCCGATAAATAACAAAGTGAATCGCTTTGATATACCCTACAAGGTTGAATTTACAGAAGTGTATTCCTGATAGATTGTCTTCTGTCAAAGGTGTACATCTTTATAAGTCCATTGATTTACACTATTAAAAATGATTAGCAGCACATTATCTGAACTAGGACGTGTGTATCACATGCTGGATCATAAAGCTCTTTTACATAAATGGTAGATACCTTTTAACTTAGGGGTACATACACGTGACAGTCTAAATCAGTTCTCTCTGCGCTCATTATTTGCATTATAGTATTTCACACTTGTCGAACTTGCTTCGTTTATATATTCTTTGTTCTTTGTAGTGCACAATGTGTCTTTGTATCAAACGTTTAGAATGTCGAAAATATTTGTTTTAGTTTTATCACAAGCACTACATTGTTCAAAGTAACATTAGGTGTTACCTCATCGTTGAAATTGAAAGTGTGTTCATGTTCTTATCGACACATTGTTACCATAGTTACTTGTGCGTGAGCTTATGACACAAACTGATTACGTTTTTCGTCAAGGAAGAGAAACATTCAGCAACATGTCGCCTCTTTAATACCATGGTGTTAATGACCACAGCTTCATTTGTCTGCTTAGCGGTGAAAGTTCGTAGCTTTGTGACGAAATGCGGAAGGGGAGACTATCATTGTCACGTTGTGCATTATGTTCAATATACTGATTATGTAAATAAAACCATTACTAAATATATTAATGAAAAGACGACTGATCGACGGTTTTGTAATAATTTCCGCTTTCAACTAAAGGAGTAAGAGAGGGTAAGAGACAGGATCGATGAGAAAGAGAAGAAATCAGAGAGAGAGAGAGGGAGTGTGAGGTAGAGAGAGAGAGAGAGAGGGAGGAAGTGTGAGATAGAGAGAGAGGGAGTGTGAAATAGAGAGAGAGAGGGAGGGAGGGAGAAAGTGTGAGATAGAGAGAGAGAGAGAGGGAGGGAGTGTGTGAGAGAGAGAGAGAGGGAGGGAGTGTGAGAGAGAGAGAGAGAGAGAGGGAGGAAGTGTGAGATAGAGAGAGAGGGAGTGTGAAATAGAGAGAGAGAGAGTAATGTAACCAGAAGGTCAGAAGGTATTATACTTGTCCATTTTGTCTCTAAATGTCACATACTTTCTTCTCTGATCATGCTGTTTTTTGCCAAAAGCAAACTGTCCATTCCAGTGGACCAGCCCCGTTTACTCAACATAATTCAACTTTTAACACATTAAGCTTATACACTGCAGTGCATCATAAATATGTCTTTGTAAAACAAGCTTGAAGGAGACAACATCTACATCTACATCTAGAATGAGAAACCTGCTTTGCCATGACATGATCACCACCTAGACCATGTATGTGGCCTATTGCCATGAAAACAAGCTCAGACAATTGTGGATTTTGTTGCAAATTTCTCTACATTATTTACATTGTCGAGTTTTAAAGTCACATCACTATTCAAAGGGGGGAGGGGTATAGAAAATGTAAGATGACGTCATGCAACATATATATTGAGCTTTGCTATGATCACACATCTGATGGAGAAATTCAATGTCCCTCAGCCCCAGTCAGTTTGCTTTCTACCAATAGGGGAAGGTAAAATACTCAAAGAACTGCTCAAATCGATGAACATAGGTTTCTTCACACATATAACAGTGACTTCATACACGTTTAAGCATGACAGATCGTATATAAGCATTCAAAAGTTGGCCTAAGAAACCATGATAGTCAATTTACAATGGATGCCATTTACATATGAATGTATGATTCTACACACAACTGATCAAAACAATTTAGGGTGAAATCTGCAAATTGATAATTAACTCGTCAAGCAATGTATATGAGGTTTATTTTGATTATTTTACAAGTATAATATTTAGCTCAGGTTCCAGGCTGTGTTTCTTACTGACGCACGTCTACCAAAAGAGCTGGATCTGGATACGTATGTTTCATCTTTGTTCCAGTCTTCCCTCATGGGATGGTCAGAGCACAAAATAAAGGGGGTTACTGTTCAATACTCCGAAGATTCGTTACTCCGAAGGTTCGTTTAATTTTCCGAAGGCTCGTAATTCCGTAACACATAAATTGCCTATACCTCGATGCTCGTTAGTAAAAAAAAAAAAAGGGCTCCTTAATCTGAGCAATTGTGGCGTTATTCCGAAGGTTCGTTAAACCGAAAACGATTTAGGGTTCGTTACTCCTAGGGTTTGTTAATCCAAAAACGAAATGAGGTTTGCTTTTCCGAAGGTTCGTTATTCCGAAAACGAAATAAGGTTAAAAAAAAATAATAATGACCTTCCGGAGTAACAAATCTTTGGAATAACGAACCTTATTTTGTTTTCGGCCTAATGAACCTTCGGAATAGTGAACCTTCGGAATAACGAGTGCTTCCGGTGAAGGGTGCCTAGTCTGTGTATTGATAACTTATTCTGCTTAACATGCATCCACACACTCCACAGCATAGGACAGGGGTTGATATTCGTTGTATTTTTTTTTTTAAATCCTTTTATTCAAATATATAGATATATAGAATACAAGGTAACACAGAGCCCAGGATACATGTTTATCAACAAAATACAGGGCATAATTTACAAAGTACATTTACAAGAGAAAATTAACAAACGCTTGACAAACATAATACGAGGTAAAACTATCTCGGAGTACAGAATATATAGATGGGATTATTGGGAATATAACATACCAGAATGATGACAAAGCTTCGTTATTGAACACAGTCCTGAATGTATATATTCATAAACATAATCAAATTTAACATCAACTTTATTTTCAAATTTATGGCAATTTTACGAGTGATATCTTTTTGTCTCACATTGAGCATATAGACATTTTTGGAAATATAAATTCACACTCTATAATTCTTAATCAGCTAATTGCATCGAATGCAAGTTTATTCTTAAATCGGGGAATAGTGGTACTGTAGTAAACAATATCAAGTGCTGATCAATTGCATAATATCTTATATTCGTTGACCTAATTGCATTAAACATTACCTTTATTTCTAATATTTACAACATATATTAGACGAGTATTCCAAGTGGTTTATTGCCTTTGTTTTCAACTGACTATATAATCACTGAATACATTGACAAACATAATTTCATATACTAAATAGTACTTAATCAAACCATTACAGAAAATCAAATGTAAGTTCACAATACAACGTAAACAAAATTGTCGCAATTTCAATTATAAATCATGGCGAACATGGGGTTTGTAATTATTAAGTAAGGACGCAGTAATTGTGTAGTTGATTATGACATGGGTATAGTGTGCAATTCCCGATTATTTCCAATATAGTACATACAGTATTTACAATATATGTTGAACATATCATTACAAATGGTTTATCACTTTTGTGTTCCCTTTGTTGAATTAGTTGACAAACGTAGTTTCATACTTAACAATTTTAATACATCATTGCAGAGAATCAAATGGGCGTACAACGTAATACAACTGTCGCAATAAGGATTTGCAATTCCAAAACTGGAAAAAATAGGAGTGGGGAACATTATATTAATCCAGTAATGTCATGTCTGTCCAGGCAGGGTCTGATCTTGAGTTAAATATTACATATGATCCAATGAGTGCTAATTGACTTAATTTTGTTATGATACCCTTGCATGATTTTTCACCCACGAATCGAAAGATCTTCTTAATTTGCTGTTTGTTTTCTTTTGAGATCACTCCCCTGCTTCCAACCTCAAAACATATTAGGTGGGATTCAATGTTTTTTGCTTCGATGTCATTATTTAATTGGCAACAACGCTCCAATTTCCTTTCCCTGGCTCTATACATATTGGGCTCAAAGGGGACTGTGAGTTCTATGAGGACTACCTGCTGTACGTCTTCATTGACAAGGTGTAGTACTATATCGGGTTTTTCTGTGGTTGCCATTGTAATATGTGCACACTTGGCATTCCATACGTTGCACCTTCATTATGCGCACTTGGCATTCCATATGCTATACTTGCCTTCAGCCTTCATGCTCTCACATGCATGCCTACTGTACATGCATACCCCATGTATGTGACACACTGCAGACTACACTTGTACACAGAGATATGGGTTGCAGTGCACCCTATTAAAGAACTCATCATGACTAACCAGTTCCTGTCTAACTTGCTCATCTTGTGAAGTAAGCAGCATATCATTACATGGTGGCAGCGTTTAAAGGACCTTGTCATGGAATATGAGTGTGATTTTGTGGACCTCTCTTCAGTTAATTGGCCTTGCACCTGTGGATAGTTTTTCATAGGACTCATGCAGTGCTGACCTAGTGCAGTCCCATATGAACGCTATGCTGTGAGTATTGGTACACTCATATAGAGCCTTGGTGATTTTTATGAACATTGCTGTTGATACCGTGTACAACTACAACAATGACTGAGTCTATAGTACCCCGCATGGACTGGAGTAATCCAGATAGGCCGAACGCTATTAAGATATTTCATCAACAGTGTGAGCTGTATTTCTCAGTAAAGAATGTTGCTCCAAATAAGCAAGTGGACCACATTTTGCTTTTCGCGGGTGCCACTGGTCTCAAACTGTATAATTCATGGGGTCTCCCTGACGAGGAGAAGAAGAATGCCAAAGTGGTGTGGAGCAAGTTCGAAACACAACTCCAGCCAAAAACAAACTTCAGGGTAGCCAGGTTGTACCTTCAGAGATACATCCAGCAGGCACACGAAACGGCTGATGATTTTGTGTCGCGTTTGAAATTGCAAGCTTACAGTTGTGACTTTCGCGATGACACGGAGTTGCAGGAGCGTGTTATCGAGCAGTTCATTGCTGGTACCCGGCACACGGAGCTACAGAAGGAGCTGCAAGGGAAAGACAAAACCCTCTCGATCGACAAAACATTGGAAATAGCGAGGACATTTGAGGCGTCTGAAATTCACATGGCTCAGCTAGCTCGCGTGCAGCCTGACAGCGCTGCCATCAACGCGATGTCCACACGCCCTAAACAGTCTTCTTGTCCAAACTTTGGTCGTCATCACGCTCGAGAGCCTCGTCAAGCTTGCCCAGCATATGGCAGCAGGTGTTCAAACTGTGGAAAGCCCAACCACTGGCACAAAGTGTGTCGCTCGCAGCCCAGGAACCAGCAGCCACACACACGTGACCCATCACAGCGTGGGTATAAATCGCATAGCTACCGTCAACGTAATTCTTCACAGCAAGGATCTACATCGCGTGGCTACCAGCAGCAGAAGAAAGTCAATGTTATTGACAGCGAGACAGCCACCTCTCAACTCAACGAAGCATTCAACGTTATGCAGTTCGACGAAATCGTGGTGTCGAATATCAGCACCCTGTCTACCGATGATCGCAAGGACTCCGCAATGACGTACGTTGAAATTCAGCGTGACAGACATACGATCGTGCACATTCGTTCCAAAGTCGATACTGGTGCCGAAGGAAATACGCTTCCCCTTCGCATGTATCGCAAGATGTTTCCAACTCATCTTACGCCTGACGGATACCCAGATCACAGTTATGTGCACCATAGAGACACGAAACTGACTGCGTACAACGGCACTCTGATTGAACACTACGGCGCAGTGCAACTCCCATGCCGCTACAGAGGGACGCCATGGTCCAGCAGTACCTTCTAAATTGTCAAATCAGAAGGACCAGCCATCATTGGCCTGCAGACTTCCACGCAGTTGAAGCTAGTCACTATGCATACACACATCGATGGAATCCAACACAGAGCGACTATAAGCTCCACAGCAGATCTAGTCGCACAGTACCCTGACCAGTTCGACAAAATAGGACATTTTTCAGGGGGGTATCACATCGTGTTGGACAGCCTGTCGTACATGCACCTCGGAGATGCCCAATTCACATGCATGACGAGCTCAAAAGCGAACTCGACCACATGGTAGCTCAAGGTGTGATCACCAAAGTCACTGAGCCTACACCATGGGTAAACAGCATAGCACTCTCCAGGAAAGGTAATGGCAAACTCAGAGTATGTTTGGATCCCAAAGACTTGAATCGCGCGATCAAACGTTGCCATTATCGCACAGCTACCACCGACGAAGTGACACACAAACTCTCGGGATCGCAGTACTTCAGCAAACTGGACGCGAAGAATGGCTATTGGTCAATCAAACTAGACGATGAGAGTTCGCTGTTAACAACTTTCAATAGCCCATTCGGTCGTTACAGATACCTCAGGATGCACTTTGGCCTCGCAATGTCGCAAGATGTGTTTCAACGACACATGGACGCTATCCTGGAGGAATGCCCAGGCACAGTCGGAATCGCCGATGATATCATTGTGTTTGGCAAGAGCGAAGCTGAGCACGATGACAATCTCCACAACCTCATGGCAGTGGCAGCCAAACGGGGTCTACAGCTGAACAGTGCTAAGTGCTCCGTGAAAACCCCTCAAATCTCCTTCTTTGGGATGATCTACGATGCCCAAGGAGTACACCCAGACCCACAAAAAGTGGAAGCAGTGAAATGTATGCCTCCTCCAGGAAACAAGACGCAACTTCGTGAGTTCCTGGGGATGATTACGTACCTGAGCCCCTTCATCCCGAATCTGTCTGCGCAAAAAGCTTGCCTGCGTGAACTACTGAAACAGGACTGTGACTTTCAGTGGTCCCCATCACACCAGCAGGCATTCAATGAGCTACGCGACCAAATTTGCACGGATGCAACACTCGCATACTTCGATTCTACGAAGCCCACCACTGTACAAGTGGATGCTTCACTTCAGGGATTGGGAGCCGCTCTCATGCAGGACGGGAAGCCCATCGCGTACGCCTCCAAGGCCCTCAGCGAAGCAGAGCAGCGCTACACCAATATCGAACGCGAACTTCTTGCCGTCGTTTTTGGGTGTGAACGATTCCATACTTACCTGTACGGCCAGACCTTCGTGGTCGAGTCGGACCACAAACCGCTGGAGATGATTCAACGCAAACCATTGACTGCTGCCCCTCCTCGACTACAGAGGATGTTACTCCGTCTTCAGCCCTATGACCTAACAATTCGCTACAGCCCGGGCAAGGATGTCCCCGTAGCAGACTGTTTGTCACGACGCCCTCTCGACAATGCAGAACACATGCACCTGGATTTGCAGATACATTTTGTGCAGTTTGCTCCAGACCGTCTCGGTGAACTCAAGCGAGAAACTGCCAATGATGCCGAGTTAACCACACTCTGCAAAGTGATCATGCGCGGATGGCCCGACCAACGTCGTGAACTAATGAAAACGCTCTGTGCATACTGGGCCTTTCGTGACGAGCTCGCAGTGGAGGATGGCCTTGTTTTGAAAGGAGAGCGAATCGTAATACCCCAAACAATGCGAAAATACATCCTCTCAAAGCTACACGAGGGCCACCAAGGCGTCGAGAAAACGCGCCTTCGAGCCAAGGGAGCGGTGTATTGGCCGTCCATCAACGATGACATCGAGACAACGGTCAAAGATTGTACAGCCTGTATGGAGTTCAAGCCAGCGCAACAGCACGAGAAACTTCTACAGCATGAAGTACCCACTCGCCCTTGGCAGGTACTAGGAACTGACCTGTTCAGTTTTGAAGGGAACACCTATCTCATCATAGCGGACTACTTCTCCAAGTTTCCCTTCATTCGCAAGATGCCACAGGAGTGCACAAGCAATGCCGTTATAAATGCAACACGGCAGTTGTTTGCTGAGCAAGGGATCCCCGAGAAGATCATTAGCGACAACGGCAAGCACTTCGACTCGTCGGCATACAAGGACTTTGCCACAAAGTGGGGCTTTGTGCACATCACATCCTCACCCCACTACCCGCAATCGAACGGCTACATTGAGCGTACCATTCAAACTGTCAAAAATGCGCTCAAGAAAGCAAAAGCAAGCGGGATCGACCCAAATATGGCTATGTTGTGCATCAGAGCCACTCCACTTGACAGCCATATTCCCAGCCCTGCTGAGCTTCTCTATGGCAGGAAAATGAAAGACAACCTCCCAACACGCATTCGCAACAGAGACCCTGGTCGCGACGAGGTCTATCACCGGATGCAACAGAGGCAACAGACACAAAAGGATCACCACGACAGGACAGCTCGTGACCTTCCGCCCCTCATACCTGGACAGCCAGTTCGGGTCCAGGATCACAGAACGGGGTACTGGTTTCCTGCTACCGTTCGCGAGCAATGCCCCGAGCCTCGGTCTTACCTCGTTGAGACACCAACAGGTGGTGTCTTGCGCAGAAATAGACGTCACCTCGCTGATGTCCAGCCCGAGCGTGTTCCCTCTGACGATGAGACGAAGCCATCACTCCCTACCTTAACGCCTCTGGATGCTGCAACCGTGCCCCCCAACAGCGGCAATCGCCATCAGTCACTGCCCAACAGCCCACAGAATGCAACTGGTGGGCAGAGCACTCGTAGCGGTCGCCGCATCAGGAAGCCAGAAAAGCTGACTTATTAATAGATCTCATTGACAGAAGAACATTAAGATCTCTGTTTTTTTTTTGATAAATATGTCAGGATAAATAATCAAGTTAGATTGGGTCAGTAACAGAATTTGGACAGCTTATAGACATATATCTCCGGTAAGCTGATCGAGATATGGACGCAGCCCTGGAAAGAGTTTATTGGGATTTCTGAACTTTTGAGAGTTTTAGACAATTCTTTGGACTGTAATTTCTTTTCTTTAATTTTGTTGTAAGGGGGATGTAATATGTGCACACTTGGCATTCCATACGTTGCACCTTCATTATGCGCACTTGGCATTCCATATGCTATACTTGCCTTCAGCCTTCATGCTCTCACATGCATGCCTACTGTACATGCATACCCCATGTATGTGACACACTGCAGACTACACTTGTACACAGAGATATGGGTTGCAGTGCACCCTATTAAAGAACTCATCATGACTAACCAGTTCCTGTCTAACTTGCTCATCTTGTGAAGTAAGCAGCATATCATTACAGCCATTACGTTTGGGGGAACAGTACCACCACTTACTCTGATATGACAAGAAACATCTAGAAAGAAGCGAGACCCGACTCCCTGCACGGTTCACGCTGACAACTTTAAAGGGAAAATCCACCCTAAAGCTACATTGGTTTTGATTATAGCAGAACAATGCAAGCTACATAAATGTTTGAGGGAAGGTTTGACGAAATTCCCTCAGAGGATAAGAAAGTCATGACTTCTTTCAAAGTTTAAATGTGTGACGTCACTTGTGAGCTGCCTTCCATATGTTGTGTGCTGAAAAATTCCATCAATTGTCCTCTTTCTAGGTTTTAATGAAGGATCAATGTTTTGTGTGTAAAAACATGTTGAATGGCATATACACAGGTAAAAAGCGAGTTGTAATTTTCAAATAAACAATACACAATAGCAGGGTACCTCGCAAGTGATGTCACAATATCAAGAACGTGCACATTCATAATTTTGCTATCCTTTGACAAGCTCTGTCAAACTTTCACTTATTCTATTTCTTTCATGTTTCTGCTTTCATTTTAAACTGACTTCACTTAAGGGTGGACTTTCCCTCTCAGAAAATAGTCGTACACAAAGACATATTGTATTTCCTGTTCATTGGACAAATGCAATTTAATGTCAAACCTTTTATACGAAAAAAAAAATACAGATCACTTTATTTTCATCAGCAACATGCCAGAGCAAAGTACATGTACATAGTATACCACATGAATCAGTTACAATAAGAGACCAGTCTACAGCCACAGAGAAATACTTTCATGTTTCACTCCAACCAGAGGGTCACCAATCCAACCAGAAGGTCAGAGAAGTAGCTTTCAATGGGTACACATTGACCAATCCAACCAGAAGGTCAGAGAAGTAGCTTCCAATGGGTACACGTTGAACAATCCAACCAGAAGGTCAGAGAAGTAGCTTCCAATGGGTACACATTGAACATTCCAACCAGAAGGTCAGAGAAGTAGCTTTCAATGGGTACACATTGACCAATCCAACCAGAAGGTCAGAGAAGTAGCTTTCAATGGGTAAATATTATCTATATCTGTGAGTTCCAATCTGGTTTCCTCCCATTTCCACTATTAGGCCAATTTTTCGCTGATGACAATGAAATGAAAGAAAATACTGTGTAAGAAATCACTTGAAATAATAAAACTGAAAACTGACTTTGGGCAGAATTATACTCATTTCAAGTAAGTATGGACGAGTCTTCCATAACCTCGTGGTTCCTCTTGCTTTGAGACCAGAGACCATAATAGGTAGAAGCACACAGCACGGCTTTTCACACTGCACAGTAATGGTTGAGTGATACTTTGAGCATTACAATATGGTATACAAATGATCCCTCGAAACAGGGTGGTTGAAACACGAGCAGGGATAGTTTGGCACACTTCCTGCAAAGGTTCATGAGGAGAATTCATTCAAGTTGAGTCTTTTCAATGAATACAATATTTAAAAAGTTCCCTCTTATACCATGACGTACAATTGAAATTTGAACTCTGTAATAGCCCTGCATGTATTCAGATTCACTGTGAGTTTCATAAAATAATACATGTACTTGGTACTGCGTCATTTCATTAATCTCCACTTAATCAATTTCCATGCATGAATATAATCCAAGCCTATTAGAATAGCTTTGGTGTAACAGCAACGTATTGTCTGAAATGCCTGAATGCTATAATTATGTATACATATAGGTGCAATGCCACGTGAGCACTTCAAACATGTACTACTGTTCTCTATCATATTATACTTGTCCATTTTGTCTCTAAATGTCACATACTTTCTTCTCTGATCATGCTGTTTTTGTCAAAAGCAAACTGTCCATTCCAGTGGACCGGCCCCGTTAACTCAACATAATTCAACTTTTAACACATTAAGCTTATACACTGCAGTGCATCATAAATATGTCTTTGTAAAGCAAGCTTGAAGGAGACAACATCTACATCTACATCTAGAATGAGAAACCTGCTTTGCCATGACATGATCACCACCTAGACCATGTATGTGGCCTATTGCCATGAGAACAAGCTCAGACAATTGTGGATTTTGTTGCAAATTTCTCTACATTATTTACATAGTCGACTTTTAAAGTCACATCACTATTCAAAGGGGGGAGGGGTATAGAAAATGTAACCTGACGTCATGCAACATATATATTGAGCTTTGCTATGATCACACATCTGATGGAGAAATTCAATGTCCCTCAGCCCCAGTCAGTTTGCTTTCTACCAATAGGGGAAGGTAAAATACTCAAAGAACTGCTCAAATCGATGAACATAGGTTTCTTCACACATATAACAGTGATTTCATACACGTTTCAGCATGACAGATCGTATATAAGCATTCAAAAGTTTAAGAAACCATGATAGTCAATTTACAATGGATGCCACTTACATATGAATCTATGATTCTACACAGAACTGATCAAAACAATTTAGGGTGAAATCTGGGTGGTGAGTCAAGCTATTACACACAGAGCAGTACAGAAACAATTTCACCTCAAACATAAAGATGTTTCGTCTATACACAACATGGTCACACACAAACAATGGGAGGGTATACTGAAATGACTATATCTACACAAAGATTCCCCCACTGTGAAAGAAATAGAACTTGAGCTCAACAGAATACAATCTCCCTGCAATCTAACCTGTATAGGGAAGCCACCTGTCTATAAAGGCCACTCTTCTCTTTTTAATACACCTGCATCTAAAGTGGCCTTGATATACTGGTACACCTGTCTATAAAGGCCACTCTTCTCACTTCAATACACCTGCATCTAAAGTGGCGTTGATATACTGATACACCTGTCTATAAAGGCCACTCTTCTCACTTCAATACACCTGCATCTAAAGTGGCCTTGATATACTTGTACACCTGTCTATAAAGGCCACTCTTCTCACTTCAATACACCTGCATATAAAGTGGCCTTGATATACTGATACACCTGTCTATAAAGGCCACTCTTCTCACTTCAATACACCTGCTTCTAAAGTGGCCTTGATATACTGGTACACCTGTATATAAAGGCCACTCTTCTCACTTCAATACACCTGCATATAAAGTGGCCTTGATATACTGATACACCTGTCTATAAAGGCCACTCTTCTCACTTCAATACACCTGCTTCTAAAGTGGCCTTGATATACTGATACACCTGTCTATAAAGGCAACTCTTCCCACTTTAATACACCTGCATCTAAAGTGGCCTTGATATACTGATACACCTGTCTATAAAGGCCACTCTTCTCACTTCAATACACCTGCATCTAAAGTGGCCTTGATATACTGATACACCTGTCTATAAAGGCCACTCAATCGAAGAGCCATTTATTTGAAATCATAATTGACATGACGATCTTTTAGGAGCTGTTTGTTGCTTATGACTCTTTACTCTGTAATTTAGTATGTTGTAGCTGACTCTTCTAGCTTTGGGGGTCTTTGCCTCCGTTTATCAATCAGATTTAGGGATCATGGCCGAATTTCAGCTTGAATATCGACTTCTATAAATCATTCTAGACCCAGCTGTGCTTGCACGTGTTAAGTGAATGGGAAGATTTGTGGCTCAATGGGTAAGGCGCTGTTTTAAGAACGCGAGGCCCCCGGCTCGAATCGTGGTGTGGGAAGAGTCAATTTTTCTATTCCTTTTGCAATATTTACTTTGCCACCTTCTTCTGTTCTAATCCTCACTTTGTCATTCTCTTTGAGATTTTCTTTCCCTTTTTTCCCTCTCACCCCTTTATCTTACATGACTATTAATTACATGTTGTTTACATTATATTTGACCATTTAGGCAAATCTTTGCAATGTTAGTATGTTGAAAGTGCGCTATGAGTTTTCGTTCGCGTTGCCTTTGATTTCTTATGAATAGATGGTGTCACCGTGGAAGGTCCATGGTGTCACCGTGCATTACCATCCCATGTCTGTGAACGAAGTTGACAATACAGACCACCTTATACTTGTCCACAAGTATGTCTCGTTCAACTTGTTTCTTGCAGAGTCAATTCTCTCAGCTTTATGTAGCTCACAACCGTACTCATATACTTGCTTATTACGTTACAGTGCTGCCGTGCGTTTTCTATGACCGCGATATCAGCTAACATGAACATGATGACGAAATGATGTCAGATGTTAAAATGTATGTCGCAATATCATACAAAGTCCTGGATGGTACGATCGAGGTTTCACCGGAAGTATCGCGCAACAAAGACAAAAAAGAATGTTATGAGCTGTGATCTCCTGCACAGGAAGAAAAGCAGCACAACAGTAGCTGAGTCATACACGCGAGCCAAAACGAAACCATTTACCATGTTTATAAAGAGCGTTATCATGTATGTTGTATCATTCCATACTGGATGCACAGCAAATGGTCGACGCTATCGTATCAGCTGTCTTCTAGTAGTTTGACTTTGGCATCAGAGTTCGGATTCTTTTATCTAAGACCAGAACTTACATAAACTTTAGTGATAACGTAAGCCTCATACAATGTAGGAGACAGTAGATTTAATATTTTGCGCAGGTGGAAATTGCATTTTTTTTCTTCTAATTGCATTGTAGAGCAAACGTCTCAGCACCTGTGCTTAAATCTCTGCGTGGTACATGAAAGCTCAAGTTTGAAGTCGGACGAACTTTTGTAAAGTAGCTGATCAAGGTAAGATGGCCTTCGTTTAAACCAATCCTTCGTTATACTTTGACCATGATGACGACGCTGGACACATTTCTCTGTCCGTGAGAGAGAAAGAGATGGGTGGGGCCAGTAAAACAGTTGAAAAAAGAGAAAGGATGAGAAGAGAAGAGAAAGAGAGAGAGAGAGTAAAAGGAGGCAGAGAGTTCTCTTTTCTGTTTTTCCTTTATCTCTGTCTCTGTATATCTGTCTGTCTGTCTGTCTCTCATCCATTCTCTCTCTCTCCCTCTCTACCCCCCCCCCCCCTCTCTCTCTCTCTCCGTCTCGCCCTATTCCTCATCTCCGTCTTTCTTTATTAGGTGATCTGTCGGTTACGACAGATCACTTACTAATTTCGTTGGAATTTTCTTTCTTATTTTTATTCCATGCCCCCCATTTTTTGTGTGGAAACTTTATCTCAACAATGCACATGTCATGTTTCACCAAATTTCCATCATGTATAGGTATGTATGTGAACATGTTCCCGCAACATTTCCAGGGTAACTTTATAATCGTGACGTCATCTACGAGCAATTTAATCAAAATCAATTATTGGATATATCTCTTGAACTAATAATTTATATGTCATGAAATTTGACATGCATGAAGTTAACGACGTGACAATTAATTTCAATGAATGAAAATGCGCGCGTACGCGTACTTTAGCGCAAAAGCGCGCGCAAATTTTAAAAATGCTCTAAATCAACTAAAAATTGTTTTGCATATGTTTCAGGCCTTTTCTAGCATTTAAAAAAATTCAGCGCGTGCGCGGGCGTTCGCGCGTTTTTCCGTGCGTTACGTGTACACAGCCTCAAAATTCCTTTTTTTTCTACTAATTGCATGTTTTTGACACTACTAACATCACATCCAGCAATTATCGAGGCATTTCCATGCATTAACATGGTCGTGCGGGTACGTTAAAGCTGAAAGGTTGCGCGTCCGTGAATACGCTTTTCTGTGCAAATATTGTAAGAAAACGTGACTGTCTTCAAGCGGCCATAGCTCCTTAGAATGGCTGATGACCCCCATTTTTTAACATTCGGAAAGAGTATGAAATGTAGATGTGATTTCATTTGTCATTTTACTGGTAAATACATCGCGACGTCATCATATTGCCATATGAATCAAAAAATGAATTTTCATGTATGACGTCCGATTTTTTTTTTACTCGTTTTTGCGTATCTCAGTAATTCTTCATCTTTTTTCTCCCAAATTTCAGTATGTTGTGCCTAAGACATTGCTCTATGGTAGGGTTGCCTTAATTTCTCATTTTTAACACGTCTTCAATGTGTAAATTTGATTATAGGCATTAATATCAAAATCAAACGTATGTACGTGTAATGTCAATGGGAGAGTCATTTATTTGAAATCATAATTGACATGACGATCTTTTAGGAGCTGTATTTTACTTATGTTTGGACATTTTACTCTGTAATTTAGTATGTTGTAGCTGACTCTTCTAGCTTTTGGGGTCTTTGCCTCCGTTTATCAATGAGATGTCGGGATCATGGCCGAATTACAGCTTGAATATCGACTTCTATAAATCATTCTAGACCCAACTGTGCTTGCGCGTGTTAAGTGAATGGGAAGATTTGTGGCTCAAAGGGTAAGGTGCTGTTTTAAGAACGCGAGGCCCCCGGTTCGAATCGTGGTGTGGGAAGAGTCAATTTTTCTATTCCTTTTGCAATGTTTACTTTGCCACCTTCTTCTGTTCTATCCATTACTTTGTCATTCTCTTTGAGATTTTCTTTCCCTTTTTTCCCTCTCATCCCTTTATCTTACATGACTATTAATAACATGTTGTTTACATTATATTTGACCATTTAGGCAAATCTTTGCAATGTTAGTATGTTGAAAGTGCGCTATGAGCTTTCGTTCGCGTTGCCTTTGATTTCTTATGAATAGATGGTGTCACCGTGGAAGGTCCATGGTGTCACCGTGCATTACCATCCCATGTCTGTGAACGAAGTTGACAATACAGACCACCTTATACTTGTCCACAAGTATGTCTCGTTCAACTTGTTTCTTGCAGAGTCAATTCTCTCAGCTTTATGTAGCTCACAACCGTACTCATATACTTGCTAATTACGTTCTAGTGCTGCCTTGCGTTTTCTATGACCGCGATATCAGCTAACATGAACATGATGACGAAATGATGTTAGATGTTAAAATGTATGTCGCAATATCATACAAGGTCCTGGATGGTACGATCGAGGTTTCACCGGAAGTATCGCGCAACAAAGACAAAAAAAAATGTTATGAACTGTGGTCTCCTGCACAGGAAGAAAAGCAGCACAACAGTAGCTGAGTCATACACGCGAGCCAGAACGAAACCATTTACCATGTTTATAAAGAGCGTTATCATGTATGTTGTATCATTCCATACTGAATGCACAGCAAATGGTCGACGCTATCGTATCAGCTGTTTTCTAGTAGTTTGACTTTGGCATCAGAGTCCGGATTCTTTTATCTAAGACCAGAAGTTAAACTTTGTGATAACGTAAGCCTCATACAATGTACAATGTAGGAGACAGTAAATTAAATATTTTGCCCAGGCGGAAATTGGATTCTTTTCTTCTTTTTATTTTCTAATTGCATTGTAGAGCAAACGCCTCAGCACCTGTGCTTAAATCTCTGCGTGGTACATGAAAGCTCAAGTTTGAAGTCGGACGAACTTTTGTAAAGTAGCTGATCAAGGTAAGATGGCCTTCGTTTAAACCAATCCTTCGTTTTACTTTGACCATGATGACGACGCTGGACACATTTCTCTTTCCGCGAGAGAGAAAGGGGTGGGTGGGGCCAGTAAAACAGTTAAGAAAAATAGAAAGGATGAGAAGAGAAGAGAAGAGAAGAGAGAGAGAGAGAGAGAGAGAGAGAGAGAGAGAGAGAAGGAGAAAGAGAGAGAGAGAGTGGAAGGATGCAGAGAGTTCTCTTTTTTCTGTTTTTCCTTTGTCTCTGTCTCTGTATGTCTGTCTGTCTGTCTCTCTCTCTCTCTCTCTCTCTCTCTCTCTCTCTCTCTCATCCATTCTCTCACTCTCTCCCTCTCTACCCCCCCCCCCCCCTCTCTCCGTCTCGCCCTATTCCTCATCTCCGCCTTTCTTTATTAGGTGGTCTGTCGTAACCGAATAAGACGGTTAGTCAATTTGATCTACACTAGTACTAGTACTAGGGTAAAGAGGTTGTTATACCAACAACGTTAGTCTAAAAGCTAGACAGAGATATTTCGAGGAAATTTCAATGTTCATCCAATATCGCGTCGCTCTCGCATATCACGTACATTGTATCTACGAGCGCAAATACAAACACACGCACGCGAAGGTGAACCGCACCTGGGTATTTCGCAATACCAGCGGTTGGAAGTCCCGCTTTACATTCGCGTTGTCTAGTATTTCAGACCCCTGCATGAATTTAGAGAGAAAAAAGTACTACACCTGCATAGGCCATGGGCCAGAAACCGAAAAGGCCCCTCCCCTTAGCCACAATTTCAAACAATGTTTTTATGTAGGCAGGACCCTCAGCTTTCAGAATCTGCCTGTTTGCCATTGCATTGGTGGTGGGTGTGGCCACTATGGCCGTTACCGTGGTAACATGTCAATGAAATTTGGGAATTTAAAGAAGTTACGAAATTGTCATATTTTTCTTAAATGATAACATAAAAAGACAAAATTGGTATGTAAGTATACATTTCAAGAGTTTCCCAATTAATTCTGATAGTAATCTAAGCCATTTAAGGCCACGGTCATGCGCAAAAATGGTTATTGCCATGGAAACGATATGAACCGAAAAAGGCAATTTTGTTAGAAAACCACTCAAATATATGTGAATGCACAGCAAAAAACCTAATCTCAATTTATAATTTTATAAATATTTAGATGCCAGAATAGTAACAATATGTAAATACACAGCAAAAAACATAATTCTAGTTTATGTTTGTATGAATATTAAGATGCCAAAATAGCAGCAATCAAGATTGAGTCATTTTAAAGTGATAACTGCAACGCAATAACGATTGTCGCTATTTGACAACACCACGGTGCCAAAAAATATTGAACTTACAGAAATAAAAACACAAAATTGGTGTCTATCAAGGTGCTCAGTTGATTCTGATTGCAATCTAAGTCGTGTATTAAAGGTCATGATCATACCTAAAAGAGTTGTTGTCATGGAAACAATATATAAAAAGGCATTATGTTAGAAAAATATTCAAATACATGTAACTACGCAGCACAAAACCTAATCCTTCGTTCTATTTTTATGAATATTTACATGCCAGAATAGTAGAAATAAAAATTTAGTCATTTCTATGTGATAACTGTCATACATGAAACGACTGTTGCTATGACACCACAATGATGTCAACAATATTAAAATTACAGAATTATAAGAAAGTGTCATATATTTCCCATATGGTGAATTAAAAACACAAACTAGGTGTCTAGGTATACATTTTTTCGAGGTGCACAGTTAATTTTGATTGCAATCTAATTCATTTAAGATCACAATTATGCCTAAATTAGTAGTACAGTAGTATAGTAGTTGCTGCCATGGAAATGATGTGAACAAAAAAAGCAAATTTGTAAGAAAACCATTCAAATATATATAGAATTATTTCGCACAAAACCTTATCCTAATTTATATTAGTATGAATATTTAGATGCCAAAATGTAAGTAATCATGATTGAAGTATTTCTAAGTGATAACTCTCATACCTCAAATGACTGTTGTTATGGCAACACCATGGCGGCAAAAATAAAATTGATATGCTAATTACATACAAAGCAATTCCGAGGTAAAGTGAGGCACTTTGATCTCTTGTACTTTCTAATTGTCATTGTCATAGTATCTCACCAATCAAGAATGACAATTCCAGAACATGGTTAACATACATATCATTTCACCATATATAATCTATTATCTCAAATTTATTGATTGATCGCAATCAAGATCTGAAATATTTTTTAAGTTGTGGTAATGCCAAATACAAGTTGTTACTAGGGCAAAGGCACGATCGAATATAAAATAATTTGCCATTATCATTATTTGTTTCATTATCATTTGTTTTTCTTTTCTTTTGGTTTGTTTGGATGGAGGAGCTACGTACCACTAAACATACCCATGTAGATAGTAATGTATGTATTTTTGTTCTCTGGTTGATTGCAATCAATATTTTGGTCATATTGTTAGCTGATTATTGTGGGCATTCTGAAAGTGGTTATGCTAACATAATATTTAGATAAGGGAAGTTCAGAAAAATTCATGCCTTGAAAACAAAATATAAGTATAAGTATAAGTAAACAATATAATACAATATATAGAGATACATACCAGAATCTTCTAAATTAAATGCAATAAAATGTTCAAGTTATCCTAATCAATTAAAGTCATGGTCAGGTCAAGGATTGTTGCTACACCAACTCGTGATTTGGGGAACTTTTATTTGAAAACTAGTTTACTGAAACCAAAATATTGTTTCTCAAGTAACTAGGTATTGGACTGTTATAGCTATCTTGTTGATTGCAATCAAGATGTTGATAGCTTAAGTCAAGGTCTATGGGGGAGGGGAGCATAAATTACAAGTTTCAGGCTTTCACCTATGCTCTATTGATGTCACTCTCCAACAACCCAAAACCATTAGATAGAAGTTCAGCATAATTGTCGATTACACCACAAACTTACCAAAAATGGACACAAACGGAAATACAGTCGGAGGGTCCGTTAGATGCATGTATGTTGCATGCTCAGGATGAGGATGTCCACCATAAGATAAGATACCTGATACAGATAGATATTACAATGTGGTTTTACAGATGTGCAGGAAGAGTCTTTGGATAATGACAGTGATGCAGATGACAATTCATCTGAAAAGCTTGAAATTCATATTTCTATGCACTTTCAGTGTGTCTTTTGGTGTTAAAGTGGGTGAAATGTATATATTTGACTGAGACATTGCCATGCCAACAACCAAGTACTTCACACTGATTTCAGAGCACTGTGACATGTGATGACATTAAATGAATTGAATTTTTTTTTTAGTCGCCTAATATATGTAACTAAGCACTTTCATAGAGTTTTAACAGGGTAAAATTACAAATATGTCATTTTATGAAAATCGATTACTTGATTGATTAGTTGTCATGACAATGGCTTCACACTAACATCAACTATGGTTTTGAGAGGAAACATGCACATTATGATATCTCATGGTTAATTAGAAAGATTTAGGATTAGGTTTTTTGCTACTTATTTACATATATCTCAATGGTTTTCTAAAACAAAATGCGTTTTTTGTATATTGTTTCCATGACAACAACTATTTCTTGGTATGATCATGACTTTACATGACTTATATTCTGATCAAAATCAACTAGGCACCTTGCAAAATGTATACTTACACACTTATTCTGTGTTTTTATGCATTAATTGTGTTCATACTTGGTCCAAATGATCCTTGGGTAATACCGCATGTGTGTTGATGAGGATGATGAGGTCAAAGGTCATCTAGGCACCATTTTAAATATTTGACGAAAAAAAACTTAGCACTTTTATTGATTGCGAAATCAGGCGAGACTCGTGGTTCGCGAACCACCTTGTTCAATTTATTCCTCTTTTCTCTTCCATTTGCTCTGGGACTTTGCAATTTCTTAAACTCAGTTGAGACATGTTAAGTACAACAGTATGTACAAAGAACAAGTCACATATTCCAGGTTCAATGATGTAGAGCAAGATGTATAGGTGTTCGCTGGGTGAAGGTCTCAACTCATCTCCCTTCCCTAAGAATTTCCCCTCGAGCCACATGAGAAACAACAGGATTCGGGGGTGTGGTCTAACTTATTGGGGTAACATTTGCATCTTGGATATGGGAGAAGCTAGGGGTGTTGCCTCTGCCTGGTGGCTTGACCAAGAGACAAAGAGAACGTTGTGGGAATTACTTGTATAGATGGAGATGCGTGGTCAATTTGTGGTTTGGATGAGAGAGTGCTTAGAAGACTTATGATGTGGTTTGAGCAGGAGAGACGCAACAGAGATTGGTATGCATCATTGTCAATGTACCATTGAATTTCTGTGTGAAAGTTAACTATTTAATTTCTCAGTCTATCATTTGGGGGCAATGTTTAGCCATTTTTGGCAATGTCGATTGATCTTTGACCTATGAATTCTTTGACTTCCAATCTAAATTTAGTCATACAACCTTGTATCAAGTTTTTTTGAAATGGGATTATTAAATTCAGTTATTTGGAAAGAAAGATTTTAGTAAAATTCATTAATCTTTCACGTTTCAGGAACTTTACCCCAAAATGTAATCAGTCTACCTCCATGCAATGATACATCATTGCATGTTTGGTTGGAATTGCATTTGGAGTTAGTGTGAAAACTATGAATTTGGGAACAATCTTATATAGCCAATTTAAGCAAGGACATTGACATTAAGACCTCTGACATTTCAGTAATTATTGTTCCAAATACTTCATCAGTCTACCTCCACGCCGTGATTCATCCTTGTACCATGTTTGGTTGAAATTGAATCATTGGATATGGAATTATTATGAAAAATATTGATTGGGGGGCAAGTTTCAGCCATTTTGGCAAAGTAAAATGACCTTATTACCTCTGACCTTTCAAGAATCAAATAACTAATATGTCATTATGGTTTGGGGATCTCAAGTATCAGGTCACAACCTCCCCCCACCCCCCCCCCCCCCCCCCCTCCTGACTTGATATACTCGTTGAATCATCAAAGGCAACTAAAACCGTGTCTCCAACACGTGAAAGATTATCAGATAGGCCTCGTCCGAATGAGATTTTAAAATTGCGATGTGCAATCCGTCGATGTCAATATATATTGCTATGCACCATGGCCGGAAATCCCGGGGGGGGGGGGGGACGCCCCCCCCCCCT